>KL280811.1:0-26734 GCA_000699545.1 Podiceps cristatus | reverse complement strand
CTGGAACCAGGAAGTGTGGAGATATAACCATCAGGATTGGATGTTCCCTAGTAATAGAAATTGGTAAATGCATATCCTACAGGTATTAAAAAATAATACTAACAACATACAGTCTATATACCTCTCAAATACAAACACAGCATTTATTCTGTTAGGTGGATGCTGGCATTAGAATAATGAGCCTCGTAATCAGCCAAGAATACTTTCAAGTATAACGTTTGTGCTCTTTTTGGTTAGAAGACGTTTGCTAACTACAGGTACTGTAAAAACAAGTAACAGAAAGGAAGCATCTTACCCGACCTCTGGCAAATTCCCGCTGAACAAAGGCAAGCTTGTAGGTTGATTTATTATCTAATAGGTAACGGGGTGCAAATGTTACCATGCATGTATCAATATAACGGCCTCTGCCTTTTTTAACATCAATACCTAGTAATAAAAAGAAGTTAAAGCAATTATTTACAAGAGAAAACAAAAGACATCTGCCATGATATATTTCACATAACAGAAGTTCTTGTTCTTGGGTTCCCGAGATGTGCTTTCCGCCATATCACTGCCCTATTTTGAAACCTTGTTTTCAACCCTCTATTTCTTGAGTACAATTCAGAGATCATAAACACTGAAGATAAAAAATACCCTATTCCAAATCACAAGTAAATCAACGCAAGTAATTATTCCACTTCTAAACATAGCAAAATTCCTCAAAATTTACTGTGGTGTAACTTCCAAACTGTCATTTAATTAAAAACTAAAAGCTTCTGGGGAAATTGTACTTTATGTACATTAGGAACACAAGGAAGACAGAAGTTGCTCTCCTCCACATCAGCCTACAGAGGCACCACAAAGCAAAAACCACAGAAGTACCACATGGCTGAACGGTTACAGCATATTGACACTGAAAATAATCAAAGACAGTTATGCAGCGGGTTTTCAAATGTACTCAGAAGTAACACAGAGGGGGAACAGAGACAGAAACGGGAAGATCAGTTTGTAACTGTTATTAACAATCAATAATGAAATGTAAAAATAGAAATAACTGAAAACTGATTTTTAAGGTAATGAAATTCAAAATAAAGACATAAAAATACTCAGAATACTATTTTTTTGTTTAATAGTTTTCTCTGGGCCCTCAAAAACCTTTAACAACATACGTTTCCCTGCTGTAATGGCTCTGTTTCTGGTATCACTGGCACCATGTCTTACCAGTATTTCTCAAACGTTCCTATCGACACATACCGATGTTATAAATGAGGCCTGGCCGGTTTCCATGTTGGATCACTTTGAGGGCTCTGACACCACTACCACCATCCAGGGAGAAACCCTGGCACCAGCCAGGCATACCTTCAGGATGGATTCCTTTTCCGACCCGCATTGTACATCTAAGGGTAAGAAGAAAACACAAAGATTTATTCATTTAAATGAAGAATCAGCTACCAACACAATGCTGATGATCAAACGCATACTCAGATACAAAATGAACACCAGTGATTTAATATAAAAGCATTAGAAACCACAATAAATCTCGTATTGAGCAATTCATTCTGCATTTCTGCCATAAACTCTTTTGACATCTTGGTCAAGATTCAGTGACCATTTCTTGTAAAAGGCTTGGTAACTTTCAGACTGATCAACCACAACATTTTGTGCCTTTTATCTTTGAAAGAAAGAAGAAGAAAAAAAAAATTTGGAACACATTTTTGTGACAAATGTAACTGTTGGTCATTTGAGCAAAATTCCCAGAAAATTTCAGATAAATTTACTTTAAAATCATGTTCTTATTTCTTATTTTCATGGAAAAAGCACATTCTCTCCTCTATGCCAGTCAAAGTAGATTAAAAGTTTCCTTTCCAAAATCCTGCCATTTTCTTTTACGTGTTGCATGTGGATTTCCTACTAAAGTACTGCTCCTGCTTCTCTATTAACATTCAGGGTTTAGGATTAGGGGATTGGAGTGGTTTGTGCGGGTTGTTTTGTTTTGGTTTTTAGTGGTAACAAAGGAATTTATACAACCCCATAAGTCTCTCCAAGAAGGTTTTTCACTTTCTTACAAAAGAAGCACAAGTTCAAAACATGCAAAATAAACCCAAAGCAGCCTGCAGACACAACAGAATTAGCCAGCCACAAGTTTTCTGTAGGAAATGTCTAAAGATCCAATATGCTTATTTTAGTATTTATAAACTTAATAACACGTCATTAAAGACTTTTCCTACATGATATTCATACAAATGTATCAGCACCCAATCCTCTGCAGACTACAGTAGTACTCTGTAAGCCTCCTCCTAGTCTGCTCTTCTTGGGGTATTACTCACAAGTTTGGCTGTTCTTTATCAGCGTAACAGAACAGAAGGGGGCTCAGGCTTCTAGCAAGCTCGTGCTCTTCAAACTGACCTGCAGCATCTGTTTTTGCATTATCTTGTCTGAAGATAAGTGGTAATCCTTTAAGTAAACACAAAAAAATGGAGTGTCAAACTATGCTTCACCTTTGCACAAATTAAAGTGAGAATGGTAAAAACTACTTCAAACTTAGGAACAACCTAAAATATCTCAGTTGTAGTATCAGCCATTAGTCTGCATGCATTCTCCCTCTCATTCTCCATCTAACCTGCTTAACTGCTAGACCTAGTAAGAGCTGCACGCCACGGAGTCTGGACCGTGCAGAAAAGGAGTTCTTGTAGCTCTGAAAGTGCCAATGCATGTTAACATAGAATAACTAATTTAGACCTGATTCTTTCTCAAGGCATTTCAGTCTTTGAAAGTGACAATTTTAACACTGATCTAAGCTATATAGATTTATTTAGACGTACAACATCTCATGTTTGAAAATCTGCAATATAGCAACTAAAATGTCTGTTATCTGCTGTAACATTCATCAAACAATAGCTGCTGGCACTGTAAAAAAAATAATTTAAAAATTCCTGCAACTTTGATTCTGCTTAAATAGTGTTTAAAAGCTCTATTTGGCTAGAAAGCAAATCAAAACTCTGCATGAAATCTTTATTTCCCAGTTCATGATTACAGCTATGGAAGAAAATACTGTAAACTTACCTGTTTTGTTGATTAGCCAATATGGTGCCAAAATTAGTATTTTTAGAGAACCTTCAGCACGACATACAATCCTTATGGTCAAATTTAGCAGCCGCTTGTTGACATCATACAATCGCATCCTCACCATATAGTTTTGTGTTCCAGGAGGAATCAACAGCTCTTTGCAGATTGGGAAGTTTTCTAGCAATACCCCTACAAAACCAAAACAAATAAACCCAAATATCACCCATACAGAAACATTAGCTTCTGATCAGCATACAGGTTGGTGTTTCATACAGCTTGATCTTTCATATTTCATATGTATTTCATATAGCTTACCCACCATTAAAACTGTGTAATAACCTCTGACCTCATGAAGAAATGCCTCAATTTAAGTCACAAACACCAAAAAAGTTCTGTAAAGATCTCTGCTTAGGGCTAATTACTGCCTTAGGCATCAGAAGTCCAGCCAGTGTTGAGTAATTTCGTATGTAGTACTCTCAACACCAACTTTTTCTGTCAGAAAGAAAATAGCAAAACCACGCAAAACATTAGGAACTTATTTCATTTTTTCCCTTCTTTATCAATGTTCTGTCCAGGTTCCACTGTTTCCACTCTCAGGAAAATGAGAAGAGTCAAATAAGTAACAGCCCCAAGACAGCTGACAGATAAGGGGGAATGATGGCAATATTAGTATTTTGTTGATGCATGCACTTAGTTAATAACTGTAAGAAGCCCTACAACACAATAAAACAATCCTATAAATGTTTTCATTTTTTTGTTTTTCCATTCTTGCACCATAGTTCCTTGTACAAGAAACAGTTGTACTGAGGTACCCCTCTAGAAGGATCAGAAAGCCCTGTCTGAAAAAGAACCTTACCAAGCTCAATGTTCTGCGATGTATCAGCTGTGTGCAATGCTGCCTCTTTGCCAGGTTTTAACGTCCCATTAATTGGCATTCCTTTAACATAGAACTCGAGTTCACAAGGTAGCAAGTTACAGATTACCACTGTCGGCAAGAGATAAATAGTATGCCCAGGCTGCCTGAAAATCTGTTTAGCACTGTCAGAAAATATGCTGGACGGCATGTAATCTGGATAATTTTCTTTCTTTATAGCCACACAAAACCTGCGAAGGCAGACATATGCGAGAAGTCAATGAACTCAACAGAATAATTAAACCCTGTCTTTATGTACTGCACTAAATCCCACAATGAGCTGTAACTTCAGGACTGATAGCAAAACCAGAATTTAGAATTGTTCTCCATATTATCGCTTTAGAGTTGAATTATAAGGTATTTTGTAATTATGCCTGACATTAAGACAACAGAAGTTTCCTAATTTTAGTCAAGGAATTAATTTAGTCACTCAAAAAAAATCATCTGTTCAGAGATCTAAGAAAATTGCTTTTACAGTTTACCAACTTTAAAACCAATTTCCATAAACTCTGAGAAACATGTTATCAACATGTTACTAAAAAGGGATTTTAACTATTAAACGATAATCATGTTCTTAAATATAAATGCTGAATGGGTCCTTCTTCCCAGTAGATATATCCTTGCTTTGGCCACCTAACACTTCAGTTTTTCATTAGTTAAGGTACAAAAACTGAGTAAGTAAACCTTCATTTTAAATAATTTGTTAATTTTCCTCCCTGTGATACATCAGAACCCGCATATTAAGAAATGAACGATGGAACTGACACACAGCAGTAACTATATAGTATGCAAAGGCCACTTTCTGAAACAAATTCCATCTAGTATTTCCTAAACTGAGAGCATCCCTAAATCCATCGTATCAGATAACTACAAAATTCCATTAAGTTCTTCACTATGTAGTGACATTTTCGTGCTTAGAACAGCGTACAGGACATTCAGGATCAAGGATGAATACTTGCAAACACGCTATGGCAAACCACTCATTCTCAGTGAGACAGACTAGATAATTTGACTAGATAATTTAAATCCACATTCTATTTTCTCCCCTTTTGTTTTTTACAATAAATATGTACAGTGTGCTTACTTTGTATTCTCAAACATTTGATAATAGGGACTGTCAAAAGGGCTTCGAGGAGCCCTGCAGAAATATAGCAGTTATGCTTCAATACTTTCTCATTATTCAACAGACCAAACAAAACATCCCATTAAACTGAAGAAGCTTTCATCTCTAAGTATTTTCACTCCTGTTATTTACTTTCACAGTATTGCATTTATCAGAAGAAGATAACACAGCTTACAGAAAAATAATTAGCTCTTCAGTACCTGAAAAATCGGCTATTTTCAGACTCCATCGAATGACACTCTCGCTTGCTGCTACATACTTCTGCCGTCTTCTGAACATTAGTCCAATGAATTGGAACCTTACAGAAAAAGACTCCCATTCCTTTTGGCCTGGCTTGCAAACGCCAAGATGTGAGATGTAATGGAATAGCAAAGGAATCTCCTGGCATAACTGCTGGAAGAACTACAGGTTCTGCAACCAGAGAAGAACACACACGTATCAAAACAGGCCCCTTTGCTGAAAAGCATAAAAATTTCAAATTTTTGAAGCAACATGTTTTAACGTAAAACAATAGCTACTTCATGTATGTTTCAAACACCAATCCATTGTTTTATGCCCTATTAATCTGGCAGCAGACAAATTTAAGTGTGTAAATCTGAAACTTCAAACGGACTAAAAACTTGCTGGAATTCAACTTTTTTTCCTTGGGTGCTTTACTGAAAACGCTTATTTCAGAAAGGCCTCATTCCTCACATCTGGGTACATTATCAGCATATCACTACATTTCTAGACTGCACCTTTGCATAACACCTGAAACCTTCTAGACTACTGCTAAAAGATACAACATGCTACGTACAGAAACAAGACTCAGTCTTTACAGAGTCTCAGCTTTCCTCGTTTACCTGAACAATAAGCAAAAATCCTACTGGGTTCTCTAGCTTACCTTGCCTATCCTTTTTTTTCTTTTCTTAACATTACCCATATCCATCCTCTCCAGGGAGGTCTACTTTGTTGTCAGCTGTTAGAGGCAGTGGTGAATCTTCTTGGGAACGAAGCTAAAGATTCCCCCTCAGTATGGAAGGAATATACAACACTTACTATCAGGAGCAGAAGGACTGTCCAGTCTTAGTTCCATTGGTGTTTCCAGCTTGTTCTTCACAATCAAGGCTGAGCGCACTGTTATCACTTTCCGAGCGCTACCTTCCATGGTCACTTCAAATACCACACGAACTGGAGGCAATGAAGAAAACTGGAAGATATTAAGAAGCATTAAAAAGCTCAGGTAATGATTCTATCTAGAAGAGGGACACCTTACTGTTACTGTTTTGAAGCAGTAAGTGCTGGAGTAAGAAGTTGCTAACTGAGCCCAACCACGTGCAATACGTAAGGTATATATAGTTTCATAATAATGATTTATAATCCTGTACCTCCTCATCAAAACACAGTTACATTAACTATAAAAAACTCCATTATCTTTTTCAAAACAATGCAAGTTCAAAAGCAACACAGATCCTAAAAGAACACTTTATACACAATTTCACTATTACATTATTTTATAAATTCAAGGAGTTTGAATTCCAAGTCTCATATAATTAACAGTGCCTCATTATTCCTACCTGTCAAAACTAAAAAATAAAGTGGAGCTTTCTTAAAATATTCATACTTCCTTCACTCTTAGCTGCCTTTTTGCTGTGGTGTTTTATCTCTTACATTACACAAAGTCACTGCCACGCTGATCCTGAAAAATCACATTTTATATGGGCTCACGTGTTGGAATTCACATACTGGAGTTTAAGAGCCATTCTTCAAGCAACGCTTTACATTGGTGAGGAATGGTAAATCACGTTAAGTACTTGTTCTGATTTGAAAGTTCATTTTGTTTGCTTGACTTTTGTTTCTTTTCTATTGAAAAAGTTCTAGAAGTATGGAAAAGCAAGTTCACTTGTAGAATTATGCAAGTTTCATTTAAGTAGCTCTCAAAAAATGAAAATATATACTCACATAGACTTGTGGATGTATTATATTTGTTCTACTTATTGGGCTTCCAAGCTGGGAGAAAAGTGAACAAGAAATTTAAAAGTTGTTCAACTTTTAAGATATCACTGCCAGTTGTAACATAGAACATTACTACAGAAGAATAAACTAAATACTTTCATCACTTTGTTTCTGATCTTCAATACAGCTTGGAAAACATGTCAGAACTGTTTGTAATACTGCTTTAAAAAGAAACAAAGCTGAAGGAAGCAGCTTTGTTGAAATAAAAATGAAAAAAAACCACTACAGAAGATGTTCCTGAACAGCAATTCTCATTAATTTGCATCTTTTTCCTTCAAGAATCAAGTTACAGAGATTATGCTTTTTACAATTCAATATGAAAACATCAGAAACCATACAAAGAGACTGCTGCCTCTTGTCAGTAGTATGAAGAAAATAATTCTAATCCTGTTTTATACTAAAAAGATCTCAACTTCCAGTTTTTCCAGTGGTCAACAATTTTCAGCAGCTAGTCTCAAACTAGTTTTGAAATCCACAAAATCATTTTTATCATTGAGCCTCAACCACCAACTGCCAGCCTGCTGATTATTACAATTGCATTTTTCCTTCATGACAAGTATATTTTTCCTAAGCAGCCACATATTTCAACAATCGCTATGCTTACAGGAAATTACCAGTGTTGTTTATTTTAGGTAAATTAAACACATGAAAAGTTTTCCTGCAATGAAGAAATAAAAATAGCTGCTGAAATGCTGTGCTGATTTAAAGCTCCATGAGTCCATGACACCATCACTAATATATTAGTTCTGTCACCGGAAGCTCTGACTGCCAAGCACAAACTAACTACTGACTGACTATTCTGTCTGTGGTTTTGTTATCCCAGTCAGGAACCCAGCATCTCCAGTCTCTCCCAATCCAAGCTAACCAGAAGGAGGACAATCTCATACAGCAACTTCTTTAAGATCAAAATTTTGGAGACATCATTACTCTCAAATTACATATTCTGTTAAAACTAGCACTCAAAATCAGAACTTACAGTAGAAGAGGATGAGTTCTTATCTGGTGCGGCGTATCGGAAAAACGTTCCAACTTTGTCTACAGATACTGGACTGACTTCTTCCCAGCCATTCACTCTCACTTGTAACTGATGAATTCTTAGATCATGTGTGTGCCTACCGGGTTAGATCAAGTTAAATTACTATTAAGCATTATTATGCAGGGTAAATGCCACACAGTTCAAACCAACAACATCCTCTGGATAGTTAAAAAAGAATCTCACTGAAGTGTTAAAAAAAGTCTCAAGAGTTCTTCCATTTCACAGATAAAGACAGGCCTGATTTAACATCTGTTCAATTGTTCCACCTTCCCTAGTGAACATACAGAAGTACAGCTATGTCATATAAGCAGCATGCTACATATTTGTTAAAAGGTTCTTCTAGTTCTTAACACTGGTAACACTTACGCTCACAAACCAATGCCCCTCCCCTCCAGTCCATCAAAATAATGGACATAGAGGCCTCAATTACAAATCCTAAGTCCTTCTAAAAGCCTACTATGATCCAACTCACATCTAGGAATGGCTGCCACCAATAGCAATATATGCTGCTTACTATACAACTGATAATTTCACTCTATACATAAGTTTTAAATATTTAAAAACAAAACATTAACAGGAGATTTTAAAAAATATCCACTTTTTATTTAACATCTGCTAGTTTCCTCACAACTATGATCCTATGTGTTCCATATATGTGTGTCAAAACACATCTCACAACCTGGTCCCTTCACCTGTGTCTGAGTTTCCCTCTGGCTTCAAATTCAAACGGAATCTCTTCCCCAGTGATAACTTCTTGCCATTCACTGACATTATGGGCATCATCCAGCAATGTACCGTTTTCCTCAGGAACAACACCTGGACTCCCACTGTGAGACAGTGCAGCCCTGAGAAGAGAATGACATCATTTTACAGACTGACAAAATGACTGCTTCAAGTAACAGGTGCTTTTTAGCCTGTCTCACTCTATAGAAGTCCTGCAGTAAACACATCTACATCACAAATGTATCTGATTGGTTTTCAAATTCTCTTGGGCCTCTTGGGGAAAAAAAATTTTTTTTTTTTTGGTAGTAAAACTATCTCACCATCAAAGAAAAAGCTCTTAACTAAGAAAGACTGGGAGTTGCCTATGTTTCTCTGCAAGAACACAAAAGCAATGAAAACAATAGGGTACGGCTGACACCTTAGAGAAGCCAGACAAGTATTGTCAAAGTGATCCCACAACAGCTTCTTACCGGGTAGGTGTTGTAGTTAGAGTAGCAAACCAGAGAGTGCATCCAGTATGATTTCTTAGAGCAAATGGGACAAACGGCTGCCTACGTTTCGGAGTCTTCATTTCAGCTACAAAACAGAATGAAGATTGGTCTAAATGCTTATGAGAGAAGCATTCCTCAGATGCTAACGCAGGATGAGACACAGTGACTGGAGAACCACATCCTGGACTAACTAAAGGAAAACAGATCGAAGAAACAGGATTACAGATTACTAAACACATTTAAAAATTTAGTAACTACTACAAAACTGGTACAAAGCAAACAGAAAGTCTTCCCCTACATCAACACCACCCCACCCCCCCCTGGAAATGAGCTTAATCTACATGTTCTTTTGTTTCTTCATATCAAGTCCTATAAAATACTATGCCTCCAGTTATAACTAACATGTAGAAAACCTAACTAAGAACCCAATCATAACCAGTAATTTTTCACGTACATCCAAATGCTCATAAAGTATTAAGCACATATTCAAGTCTAATTGAGATTTATGCTCTAATGTAATGAAAACAGGATTATCCAGTACCCCCTTTAAAAGGGGCTTTGTCCTCAAAGACTGAACAAATAGAAATATTTTTCTATTCAGGATAATGCCCACTAAAAAAAAGTATGAAAAATAGTTTGAAAGCAACCAAAAGGTAGCCAAGTTTTGTTAAAATGCTGGAACAGCAAAACCCCAGACCAAGAAACTTCACCCACCATGTTCTATTTTTTTCAAGTATGCATTACTAAGAAGCGCTAACTAAGTGCTACCTTGTCTTCCATACTGCAGTACATCATATCCTTGAAAAAACTGTGTTTGTACAGAAAAAAACCTATCAAATTCCAGTAACTCACTTAAAAAGGAACGTAAATGGCTGCTCCCTAAATACATACATCTTTTTGCATGAGAGAAGAAAGAAGGTGCACGCAATAAATCAGCTGCTTAAATAAAAGGCAAGACAGAAGTGAAATCTATTCCACGGAATTTATCTGCAGTCACTTCAAAGGCTGACTGGTATTAAGTTCAAGTACTTCATGTTCTGAGACCTATTTGTTCCACTGCAACGTGCGTCTTCCTGAGAATAACTTAAGCATGGGTTTACAGAGGCAAGAAGGGGTAATGAGGAGTGGGCAGGTAAGGTTTTGAAGGAGTTACTGATGATCGCATACAACTTTCTTCTGAATCAATGACAATACATTCCTATGTACCTTACATTATCACTGGAGACTTAAATCTGATCTCTCTAAAGCTTACAGAGAAAGTTGTTTCCAATTAAATGGCAATAAGATGAAATTCTTGACAATGAAAACTCTGATTTTTGCCAACTGCAAATAAAACAATCTTTTAGTGTTGAGCTTGACTTTATACAATTTTTTGGCTAGGTCAGGTTCTACAAAATTACAGACCAGAAGCCAAATGAACTTTTACTCTGGCATCTAATCGATTGCCGATTTATTTTTGAGACTTTTAAAAAAGAATTTTGGGACTATGGCCTGATTTTCAGAAGAAAACATAATCTAAAAGTTGCATTTTAAGAGTACTGCTTGAAAATAAAGACTACCATTACAAGGAGGTCTGTTTCCTAATTCATTTAGTCACTTAGTTGCAACACCCACTAAAACCAAGCAATAAATATTAACAGGTTTTGTTGTTTGTTTCTTTCACAAAAAAAAAATCCTGAAAAACACCTCAGAAAAATAACTCCTTATATAATTTTCCATTTTCTAACCACCACCTCCACCCGCCCCCCCCTCCCCACATCTATGATCTGTCTCCAACCACTCAGAGAACCTGTTTCTAAGGGGCAGTCTGAATGGGCCACAGATGTAGATTTATAGAAAGCTTTCTCTCCTCCCATTCAGTAACTTTTCTACAGGGGCAACGTAGTTACCAAGTATGCTCTTTTGTCTTCCAAAATACCACAAATCTTAAAAAATCAAAATTAAAAAATCTTAAACTGGATGGTTTTGCCGAAAGACTATACTGTCAAATATACGCCAAATTAAAAAGCTATTTATTAGGAATGCCTTACTTCCTAAGGCTTATTGAAAACAGATTGTTCCCTCTGAGGGCATCTTAAAAGTTTTAAGTAGTTAAATATACATGCTGAATCAGACATAAATATGTATATCAAACATACTGCTGGATACTTCAGAATATAAAATAAAAAATCTTGTGATTTTATAACACTATTTTTAATCATACTAATCTGTCTCTCTAGAAGAGGGACATTGAATAGTCAACAATTTATATAACCTTCCTCAAAAAGACAGTCTTCCTACATAGGATTAGTTAAACTTCTCCCTCTTTTCCTAAAGGGCCCAGAGCGGAACATAAAGACAGGATGAAATACTAAGTTAAGGAGCTTAAAAGCAAAGTAGCTGCTATGTTGTTCTGTTTGGCGTTTTTTGCTTGCTTGTTTTAAATAGAGAGGCCAATCTACCAGCAAGTCAGACCTACAACACAGCTTTGTACAAGAGCCCTTCAAAGAAGGTAAAACCCCTTTTTGTTGCTCCCTGCTGTACAGTACCTCTAGCATAGATCTGATGCTCTAGGTTAGTCAAACTGGCTGTACTCCTAGTTCTAAGGTAGACAAGAGGAAGGCCTGGCAGACAGGAAAGACAAAGTTAGCAGGTAAGAAAAACCACACAAATACCAGTAGACTCTTCCCTGGCATGCATCAGGAAAGATACAGACAGTTGGCATCATGCAATCAGTGTATGAGGCGCTACCCTAAATTACACTTAACTAAGTTGGCATTTGAGTTGCTAAAATTTCTTCCAGAAGTAACAATGGGAGAAAAGAAGCTGAAAAGACCTGCCACATATCAAGAACTATTATTTAGAGAATTGTTTCACAAATGTAATAGCATTTTTTTCACAAATTCAGTCATTTAGGTCTTTGAGGGTAGAGAAATTAAAAAAGATCACCTCTGAACTGCATACACCCTAAACTCAACACTCTCATTTAATCTTTGACAGGACAGTCACTCATTAACTGGGAAAGTGAGACAACAATGAAGCAGAACTAGCACCACAAAGTTCTGGCTCAAAGCTAAGTAGCCAGAAAGGTTTCTATTTTCAAAGAACACAATGGAACAGAAAATAACATTTTTGTCTTTTGTTTGCCAAATATCTCTAACTATTCATTGTATGCTATGAACACCAAATTCTTATGTTTGTAATACGTTAGACAGATGACCCTGACATCAGGACTGCTTCAAATAAAGTGTGATCAATGAGTATCATACTCTGCCCAAAACACGGTGGATCCACCGAAGAACCCATCCAGTCTTCTGAACTGACTACATTCACTTCCTTGTCCTGTTTACAGTAATCTTCCATCCATGACTGTTTGGTACATGTGTATTGTTCTAGAGGAACAGAAGCACAGACAGTACATGTCTCAGAGGTGGCAGTAAACAAAGTAATTGAAAAGTATGTTACCATCATAACACTAAAGTTACTCCACTTTAATGGCGCAAGTTTTACTTCACTGCTTTTTCTATGAGCCACTTATACAAGTTAAAGACAAACAACAGCTCATGAAATCACAGCAGTGTCTTTACAAACAAATGTTTTTATATTCTTAAGTTTGTTTTTTGTTTGTTTGGGGTTTTTTGTGGGGGTTTTGTTGGTTTTTGTTTGTTTTGGGTTTTTTGTTTTTTGGGGTTTTTTGTTTGTTTGTTTTTTAAACTCTCAGTGGAATTCAGTGTTCTTAAGATACTCCTGTGGCAATGTAAGAGCTCTCTCTTAACCTTAAATATTTTCACATTAAAAGCAGTTTCTATTTTTTTTTTTTTTTTTTCCTTTTTAAGAGGTATAGGCACATTCCTGCATAAATATCAAGACACCAATGGAGTCCTTTGGCACACTATTAATCATAAACTAGTCTTACTATTTGTTATCACTAGTGCTAAAGAGCATCATCTCTTAGGAATCATCGATTTGCACCTTTCCCTGCACCTTGGCTCCCTCTTTCTGCCAAACCCACAGGCCTTGGAGGAGAAAGGAATGAATAGTCAAGGAGCAAGGCAGGCTCTTCTGTTACATTTGCAAGCTCAGCCAGCCATTTATATCTTATTCTGACCATCAAATTATTTAGATTTGCATATAGAATAAGCAACAATATTTCTGGGAAATGCACACAATCACAGTCTCACAACACAGAGGCTTACATGAAGTCTGAGTTAATGATGAACAAAATATTTTGATTTCCTGAGGTGGGAATTGAAAGCTCAGGTTATCAGAGACTGAAAAGCTGAAATTATTAGCTCCCCACTATGCCTGTCAATGCACTGACAAATGACGAGCTTATCAAAATATTTTTAAGTACTGTAACGTATGAAAAGCTTTAGATGAAAGCCTGTTTCTGATTAAAAATAAATTTCAAACAACATATGAATTTGATAGAATTCATATGACCAGAGAAAGAACCCCTACTAACCTCTAAAATATGTAGCTCATGTCTTTACACTTTCACAATATCTGATAAAATACAGGCTGCCTAAACGCACACCTGTGTACAATATCGTGTGAAGCATCTAGGGACCTGTGCCAAATCTCCCTCTCTCCATCTACGGGACACCAGCAGGACTCAATCAGACATGTCTGCCATTTTCACTACAGTGAAAACTGGACTGCCTAGTGATGCTCTCGGGGAATATTCCTACATACCTATGAAAACAGAGGTAATGTTGATATCCAAACGGTGTTCAGCCTTTAATTCCAGCTTCAGTCGGGAAGGGTGGAGGCGGCTCGAAGCTTGTTGTTGCCAAGAAACTGCACATGACCATGGCTCAATAAATGGCTCCCAGCCTGAGAACAAACAGAAAATGTCACATATATCACACATTTGAAGGCCACACTAGACTGCTGTTTACGTATCTAAGTATTTAATAACACAACTTTAATAATGAGATCCTTAACTTTCAATCTGCATTCAAGATGAACTTGTAAGCCTACAGATTTAATTGACTAGCTAATACAAAGTTGCTCTAACTCCTCTACTTGAACCAGTGTATACTGTACGCGGGGTCTTGCAGAGTTATCTTAATTCGAAGGAAAGCATTAGAAGACAATTACAGCTTCATATTGAAGTTAGCTGGAAGTTCTCTGAAATAGTTTCGAAAAATAAGTTCACACAATTATACGCAAGTTGGTCTACTATTCAGTATCACAAAAAACAAAGTTCTAAAAGCTATTTAAAAAACCACCACTCTACATATTTTTAAACACAAAAAACCTACCTTGTTATTGGCAGGGAATTCCTGAGATTGTTGCCACCAATCTTATAACAGAAAACTTAGTTTCTCAATTCAGAGAAAACACAACTAGATTATTTATCAGAGGCTGACCTGTATTAAGGCATAACTTGGTTTTTGTATCTAAAATATAAATTATGATGGTCATCTTATGTTAATCCTTTGTCTTCAAGCCTAGTTGCCTACCCTCATGTGCTTTTCCTTCCCGAAATACATTACAAACTGAATGCATCAAAACACTTAAATACTAAAAAAGAGAATACAGAGACAGCTAGTTACATAATAACTATCTCGGATAACATTTTTATGCAATTACATCTGAAAACTTCAATGCAACTTTCGTATCAGCAATCTCTCTGCTTTCCACATCCCTCCACTGGGTATCAAGTTAGGGTATCTTGTGTAGGATCACACGTTCACACACACACACACACACACAGTGTCAACCTTTCACATTCCCTTATACACATTTCATGTGAATTTCAGGCTACTGTAGCAGGTAAGGCTCTTTTCCTAAACTTAAATAAAGAAAACAACAACATCCTCCCCCCCACAGTATTTTACCTGAAAGCTCCCGATTGTAGTAATCTCCAGAGAGGGTAAAATGAGCATGGCCTTCAGGGTTGGCTCTCAAATGTTGGAGAAAATTCAAACCTGAATAAAAAAGTAAATGTTGCACTAATGCAAAACAATCAAGTTTCCTGATTTCCTGAACTGTTAAGTAAGCAATGGAAGGTTTTGTCTTGTCTTTTAGATTAAAATGGTACAAAAAGCATATTATAATACTCTTCAAGTAACACTTATAGACAGCCATGCTTTACAACATGGAGCATCCCTAGGGTTCTGCTCCAGACAGATTCCATTTGTTATGTGATGTATAAAGGGGAAACCAGAATGTAAACCCTACAAAGACTAATGGACTTAAAACCAAAACTTAAGAGAGGCAAACAAAAAACCAAACAAAACCCAAAACAAAACCACAAACGAACAAAACAAAGGCACCCCAAAAAAACCAAACACAACCACCACCACAACGCTGTCAGATGCAATTTCACAAGTCCTAAGAAACTGGAGCATGGTGCTTGAACATACAGAGTAAGAGACAGTAATTTTATGCAACTCATGCAGCAAAACAAGATACTCACGTGAAAAGGTTAACTCAGCAAGGGGCACATCACAATCCATGCAGTCATCAATAAAGCAAATGCATATACTTTCTGCTTTTATTTCCACTCCAGAGATGAACTGAAAAGGCACAATCCCCTGGCTATCTCGACCAGAAGAGGTCAGGGAAACCGATTTCAAAGGTTCAGCATTCTTAAATAACCAACTTGCTGCTTTTTTCAAGTCACCTTAGATAAAACCACATGACCAGTCAATCATCATCTACTCTCTCAATGAAATGTACTTTTTTAAAAAACATACGGAAACAAACTAATTCCCTCTCTCAAGAAGTATAGCAAGACACCGACAGTACCTTGAATGTGTTCTATTTAGTAACATAAATATGAAATGATTATAAATACATTGGTATTTTCTAAGAGTAAGAAATGTGTTTGCAAACCAAGTGACAACATAATATAAATCTGTATTAATACTATGAAAGCCTATAAATAAAGTGGGAAACATGACAGTGCTAAAGGAAAAGAAACACTTGTGTTACAAGTTTCATCTTCTTTTCATGTACTGCATGTACAATTAGGTAAAATACATGATTCAAAAAGGGAGAGATGAAAACGTGGTCTCCAGAGATGGGTAATAGCTAGAAATAGGTATACCATAAAAGGAAAAAAAAAAAAATCCAACCCCCCAAACAAAAATACACCCAAACACTCCACAAATGACATCCCAAAAGACAAGAAGAATCTCTGGGGAGTGGGCTCTACACAGCAGCAGAGCAGAAAAATGAGAACGTGGAAGATTATATGCCAACACAGAGGTAAAGTAAAGAGAAGAAGGAAATGCTGCCTGCGCATCAGCTACCTTACAGTCTGAAAGTTTTTACTTAATTGCAAGTCAGGTAATATCTGCAAGGCCAACTAAGAATATTTGGGGTTACCTTGGCAGACCAAAAGAGCTTTACGACAATCTTCCATACTGAATCCCAGCTCCTGGAGGCGAGCCAGCTGTACCTCTGTAATTGAACAGTAAACCTATCATAAATCTTTTAACAGTTATCTACTTGTTTTCATTTCTAAAATCAAGATACGTCTGTATGAAAAATGGGGTTTTGTTTAAGATAGCAACTGTAGAAAAAGCATCCAATTCAGCACTGCTTTTGCAAAACAAACCCAAAACCCAACCCCCCCAACCCGTAATGTTCACATTCTTGAATATATGGGCTATTTTTATTCTCCTACAGGAAGCCAATGTAATACATTAATTTCAGCTGGGACTACCTATTTTTTTCGTAAACCAACCCTTCATCCAGAACACAATTACTAATTTTCTTTGAACTCCCCATATGGCTCTCAAGTGCAGTAGCAGAGAAGAAAGTCTTTTTCACTAGTGTGTATTTTCCCCACTATTGTCAGGCAGTAGATCTGGCCACACACAATTTTTAGTTTGTAAAAAAGCAATGCCACCAGAACAAAAGACTGATAGGTATGAAGGGATAACTGCTAACTGTGATGCTTTCAGCTCACTATCAGTTTAACGAGTTTGAAGTAGTGGCTTCTCTCCCCCTTTAAAAGTTTGCTACCTAAGAAGTACTCCATCATAATGATTTACAATGACATGCAATGCTAAATAAAACTTAATATAAAACAATCCACTGTTACAGTACAAGTAAAAAAAAAACCACCACCACCACCAAAAGTATCTACCTTTTTTAATAGTATTATCAGTATAATGCTATCATCAGATAATTCAAATCAATGAGGGGTTTTACACGCTGGCGATATCAACATCTTTTTTTCTCAAGCATATAGTTTAGCTTCACACTGCAGAAACCCCCTTCAGATATAAAAAATGGCTTCACTCCAACAGTTAAAAACGTACCAAGAACAGGATCCAACACACGTTTGGAGATCTCTCTGCTTTCCTGTGTCAAGGAGGAAGTCTCTTTCACCAGTGCTAAACTAGAAGGATTAGCAGTCGTTTCAGCAATCGATACAGTTGAGTCAGGCATAGCTGCACTAGTCTGTTGAGGAATTGACTTCGCAATTGCCAAGAACAGTTGAACATCATTGTAGGACAGTCTGATATCCAGTGCTTGCAACTGAATCTAAATGAAAAATTAAAAAGTAAGGCTCCGTTACCCTTTCCTAAAAATTTTTCTTGTATATTTTGGATATTAACACAGCTTTTCTCCAAGGAAGACAAAATCTAGTATTAAAATCTGATGACCACACTGTTTTAAAGCTCCAATAATAAAATTACCAAACTTGTTATTATTTACGAACACCCAAAAGCATTAAAAGCATATATCAGGGGAAAAAAATTTTCCTTTGGTATAATGGTAAAAAAAGTCTCCAAATGTAAACACCAACAATGACATACAAAAAAAATAAACCTCTCTCTTTCAGGTATTAGTAACTATCTAACATGTCTACATTATCAGCCCACTTTTTTTCCCACTATTAATGTCTATAATATATTCCAGAAATCACTCCTTTATTACCACTAAAAGCATTTCCTGCATGCTTGTTTCTCTGCCTTTTCCACTTAAGGAAAAAGTTATCTTATTCTTTCCTTATACATTTGAAAGTATTCTATTGAATCCTTGGGCATAAAAAAATCTGAACAAGATCATGATCTAGTATTCTCTATTGCAGACAGTTGTATTCAGGCTTTTAATATTACCTCTAGAATAGGAGGAAAATCCTCACTGTTAAAAGCATCCAGCAGTCCTGAACCACTTGGGTAGGAAGCATTCCCAACAAGTTCCATCTGAATTTGTACTGGATCAATAATGGACAGTGCGGTCTCTTGCTCATTTCCTAACCGGCATGAAAAAACCTAAAAATTAAAAACGGTTTTAAAAAAATCAGAAATCAAGAGAACAGGCCTGGCAAGAATCTTGAAATCAAAGACTGACTATCACAAAACATGAATTCTTTCCTACACACAATTCCTTTGTAAACTTTAAGACAGCAAAGATTCCAAAATCTTTCCAGACAATTTATTCTAGTGCCCAGCTATGCTGTAAGTTCAGGAAGAGATTCTGATATGGAACCAAATATTCCCTTTACTGCTAAGCTTAACTCCACTACTCCTCCTATCACAGATACAGAAAACACTGTTCTTTGGTCTACAATAGCCATCTAGGATACCACAGCCTCTTCCTCTGAGCAAGTTCTTTTAAACTTTCCCAATATATTATGTAGCCCTCAATTCTGTTACTCTCTTATCAATTGTTCAGAACTTCTTCAGCTGGGTTTCCCCAAGACTGGCCACAGCACTCCAGCTGTGGTCCTGCTCTGCTGAATGGGATGCAAGGATCATTTTGCAGCCCCAAAATTCCTATTCACAAAGGACCCCTACTTGCATATTCCAATGGCATGATATTCCTTGTTCAACTCAAGTCAGTTATGATTACAGCTTGCAGGCTCTTGCTGACCACGTGGGCTTCTGTCTACCCAGTCACTCCTCAGCTTTCTATTAATTTTCCAGTTTACTATATTTATAGTAAAGTATCTTCACAAGCTCCTCTAACATTAGATGTTTTACAAAAGTAAATTTATTTCTTCTTACCTCAATGCCAAACAAACTACCAGAGAAAGGACGATCTAACAACTTGGGCTTGTAAGTGAGAACAGTAGTCCCCTTCAAAATAATTGCATTGGTATCGAAACAAGACATGTCTTCAACAACCACAAATTCAGTTCCTTAACAAAATGAAATGACAGAAAATTAAACAAGGCAATTGGAAACACCACTAAGGTATTTTAAGCATTTGTAGCAGGTTTCTTGATTTTCTGTCCTTTAAAGAATCTGTTCTTCCACTAGCATGGCTTTTAATCAGAAAAGCTCATAAAAAAGCACCAGAGAAGAATACAATACCTGTCACATTAACCTTAACTTCCAGTTGTTTTTCTGTAGACACATGCAGCGATGAACGTTTTGTAACTACTCCACTTTTCACTGTTTTTGGAACTACAGTTGTTTCACTGCTATAAGTTCGTTGCCGGGAAGAAAGGTGATTTTCCCGCTTTTTGGTATCTCCAGGAGTATATAAAAAGTCATGAACAAGTAACAACCAGTCAAATATTAGAAATACACGAAGGTTGTTCAGAACAACTGTGAAACTGGAGGAATCCTTAGTAGACCTGTTAAGAAGAGACAAGCATACATAATGAACTTTACATCTTGCATATATTTAAAATGATGCAGAAAACTACCACTATCTAGCAAGTATGAACCATATGGAACTTTATAGGGATACACTTAGTTTACAGAGTGTCTCACCTTTAAAAAACATAAACGTATTTAAACAGATTGAAATTCATCAAGTTGCTGTATGCACAGAAACCCAACAGAGCTTAAATGCATAAATTCTAAGCTGTAATGATACAAAAGATGAATGGAAAAACCCTATGTAACAACAAATTGACTTCTAAAAGCTCTTTTAATACATTTACATTATTGACACTAATTTGCAAAGTCTCAACTTTTAAAATTGATCTTTTTATTATCTTACATCTGTTCGGTATCAAACCTAACATACTGCGTTGTGAAATTTTGACCTGGCTCCATATCGCTCTAAAAGATGAAACATACAATGCGTTTCCTCTCACACCCTGACAGTATTTTGCAGCACAGGAAGCTGCTTTGTCATTCAGAAAAAATGCTAGTCTTACTGAACTTTTAGCATCACATTTTGAGTATCTGGCTAGGGGGGATAAAAGTGTTTGGCTTCGTGATCTGGATAGCAATTATATTTGGTCATACTAACTGGAAAATAATCTAAGTGCTTAAATACCATGAAACAATTTTACATCCAACACATTCTGAACTATAAAATCTCTACAGAACTGTAATTCCTTTGTGAGAAGCAGCCTGCCTGCATTGCTTCCAATAGTAAAAGCCTTTAACCCTCCCTGGCTCTCCAGGATATTTCCAACAGACACGAGCCAATATAACACTATCAGTGAGCTCTGCAAAAGCTTACATCTAGTGCCAAAGATGCTCTCACCACAAAAAATGTAACACATGCTTATGTGGCTAAAATTTAAAAGCACAACAGTTGGGAAGAAAATTCCTGAAACTCATAAACCAGATTAGGCTATACTGTGCAAAATAACCTCCAGTCTAGGCAGACACTGGATCAATGGTTATATGAAAACCTTTTAACTTTTTTTTTTTTTAATTTTTATTTTTGGTAAATCCCATAGCATTTTAGTTTTATTCAAATCAAAAACTTCTGTCTTTCTAAACACAAACTTATTAAGTACTTAAAACCATCATACAACAGATTTCTCTCAATTGCTTGAAGTTAGCTAGTTTGTTTTTCATGAACAAAAGTCTTCAAGATTTTCTACTGGACTAAGATAGTCCATAGATTTTTTTTTTTTTAATATGTTACTCTTAAAGTATCATACATATAAAAGAGAAAAGCTGAGTTTGGTCAGTGAGCCAAATCAAAAATGAAAGCAGTATCTCCAGTCATTTCACTTCACCCTCTTTTTTGTTAGCTAACATCCCTCAGCAAAACACCACGCTAGTACAGGCAAATACTGACGTTACACTTTATATTCCCGTTTTCAATATTAAATTAGAACAAAACATATATCCATTGTGATGCCTTTAAGCATTCCAAGAGATCTGAATAAGGAAAACCAGAGTAGCATAGAATACAGAAGATCACGTAGAGATTGTTTTTTGGACAAGGTGCCATTTCTGTATGTATTTGATTCTCTCAGAAAAGCAAGTCTGACATCTACTGGAAAACAGCTTTTGCACAACATATATTAAAAATTCTACAATATGTTTTTATGCAAACATACAAGTGATAGGCCAGACTTATCAAGCTTTAAGCGCTACTGATTTTAATAGGCCAGAACTTCATCTGATACTTTACACACTCAAACCTAAACCTAAATATTTTTTATTGCAACAAGGGAAAAAAAAAAATTCCAATGGCCTTCAGTTAATTAATAACTGCAGATTTCAATCTATCAAGTACCACTGACAACCCCAAAAGTGTCTTCAGATTTAAATACAATGCCAGCAAGTTTATCACATTAATAACAGCTGTATTAAAACCAAGACAATCCTTATAAAGTATGCCATTATTGAACACAAACAAACAAATCCCCGAATTACCAACCTGAAGTGCAATTCAATCTGGATTGCTCCTGGACTACTAGTATTCTTTGATGACTGGAAGATGCAGCTGAACACGTTTGGTGGGCCTGCACTAGACTTCTGTCCAGCATAACGTGTGTCAAATGCCATCATGGAATGAGAAACCAAATTTACAGACTTTGTTCCATTTGAAGAGCTTTCAAAAAGCAACTTGGATTTCTTAAAATCAAACCTAGGAGAAGAAAAAGCAAAACAATACATTTAAGAGTCTTGTAGCTCAGTTATTCCTAGAAGTCACTTGTTTTAAAAGCGTGCATGGTATACCGCTGATATCTTCCATTTGCATATTTTCTAAAACAACTATAATCACACCTCATGTCACAGAGACAGAAAGTAGATCTATACTGTATTTAATATCTTCCACTGATACAGAACCTTCTGGATTAATAAAAAACAAAACAACATAGCAGAAATCTGGGAGTTTTTTAAGATTACCACTCAACATTTTCTTAATTCGAATACCATTTGTGTTGGGCAAGTCAACTGATTGTCGAACTGTGATTTCAAGGACGACTTGAAAGACATAAATGGTACCTTTTGAACAGTGCCACTCCCTTTCATCTTTGAGATCTGCTGAAACTCCCATTTTGGACTCTAATTAAGAAATTCTATTTCTATGCATCGTTAAACCATAATTTCATGTATTATGTTAATTCCTGTCCTATAATCTTTCAGATCAGCATAGTATTTAGGATAAGGTATTCAGTAACAAAAGAAAATTCGTACCTGGCTAAAGAGCTGCATCCATCTTTTCCTTTCGGATCCATCAGTTCCAGACTCACATTAACCATGTCAATGAGGAACAACATAGAAGTATACACTTCTCCACTCAAAACTGTCTGAAAGTTGAAAACACCAACATTCTTTTTAGGAGCACCCGTTTAATTTTCATTCCTGAATTAAATTTTGCTATTTCAGACATATCCAAACAGCCATAGTGTCTGTCTCCTTCAAAGAGTTTCATTAACCATTGCTGGGGAAAAGTTACATTTCACAGCAGTGTGGCCTTCAACTTGAACAATGTCCATTTTCACACTATTGTTCTATAGCTTCTTTGTTCTTAAAATGTCGCCATTGTCGTCCCCCCAGAAAAAACAAAGAGTCAGCAATTCTTTCAAACTGTTTCAGGTACCTTTTATTATTAAATCAGATTTGTAGTTTCTAACTACCTTTTTTTTTTTTTGTAGAGTCTGACATGAAGAGCACATTTGTATTAGGAGAACTTTACCTATTCTTTCCTCTCTTAAAGAGAATCTTAGATGCCTCCTAGCATTTTTTTTCCCTTGCTGTGGTCACATATTTGCTTCTTAAACAAAGATTACAGTTGTGCCACATAGACAATGCTTAGAAGCCCCACAAGAACAAGGTGAAAGCATGTTATTCAAAACTTCCCTTCCCAGGAATAAGGATAAGTATTGATTATTTCCAGGTGCTGCCCACCGTTCCTGAAAGGATAGTATTTGACAACAGCCAAATAGGCGATACTTGAGAACATGCTCAGCTCTGCTGTAAAGCTTTTACTACTGAAATTCTTCTTTCAGATTTATAGCATAAAAATAAGAGAGCTTTGAAACAAAGTAATACACATTCCACAATCTCATAAGTCTTTAGGAATGTTATAGACACCATAGGAAAGGAATCATCACCCTGCATGTGAGTACAGGATAATCTTCAATTCCCTTCAAAAAACTCCAATCAGAGAGAATAATCTTCAGCTTGTTAAGGTACCAATAATACACTGCAACAGCAGCTCCACTTAAATACATCAGAAAAAAAATCACTTAACTGTTCAGCTACAGTTTTTGTAGTTCTGTTAACTTATTTCCCCACCAATACATTTCAACAGACCCAAAACGAACTAACAAACACAAGCAACGATGGCTGTTTCTCACACGTCTCTTCTAAAGATTAGAATCTCAGAAACATGAAGCATTCATAAGAGCAACCCACACCTGAGAGAAGAGTATTACCAAGACAAACCTGAATTCACAGAATTCTACAGACAAAAAAGATTCCTTCACTGTTTGTCTACCTATTTTTTCTTTTTTTTGTAAAAATCTAACAGTCCACCCCAGTAAACTACAAGAAAATAACAGATACTTAGCCTAGTCAGAAAAACCCCCAGACATTTCAAGACAGAATTCCAACTGCATATAGTTCCTCTTACATGAATTCTTGGATCCTGCAAATCATAAGGCCGCATGAACTCTTCTATAGGCTCCCCAAGGTTGTTCTCCAGCAGCCCACGTATCAGTTTATACTTATTCAAATCCAGAGAGCAATGGACTGATGACAGATTGCCATGTATCGATATGTCTGCAACAGCATGACTTAGCTCTCTACAACAAAGGAAAAAACCTCAGGATTTCAAGGAGCTATAAAACAGCAGGCAATACTTTTAAGATGCAATAAAAGGCATTTAGAACACTGGGTTTAGGCTGACAGCATAAAGTGATCCTGTTTAGATAAACTCACTTGTCTAAGTTTCTCTCTACTTGTAACTTCAGCCTGAAAGGTTCTGTTAACAGGCTTCCTCCTGTCTGCCTCACCAAGTAGGATGGAAAGCTCAAGTCCACACTTGTATCTTCCACAGCCTTTGAATACTCTCTCTGGTATCTTTCTGCAGCAAATATGTCCATGTCCTGCAGATCAACCACGATGCAGTCTAACAGGCAGATGTGATCCTCTGCAAGGGCACAGGAGATAACACATTAAGAAATAAAACTTGAAACTAAAAAGTAATTTCTTTTTAAATTTACAATCTTTAGACCCAGAGCCCTACTTTTGCAGTGTCACATAAGATACAAGCAGAAGGGCATGACATTATTTTACAAGGAAAAAGAGCTATATGGGGTTTGTACTATTTATCACATACCTGGGCTGTCACTGTTTGGTACAATAGGCAGCTTCGATTGTTGCCCTTGTTGCTTACTAAATGTATTCAGCACAGGCTCACTCTTCAGCCTAGAAATGTTTGTTCCCGAAGACTTTTTCATGAACAATCCTTCCGTCACTGCTTTTGATTCATCAGCACTTGTTGTTTTCTTCATGCTATGTTTTGGGGTTCCCGAAGGAGATGAAAATTGAACTGAATCCTGCTAACAAAAGTAATTTTTAATTTAATAGATTTTTAGTTTTAGATTTTTAATTTAAATTCAAAGGGTCAAGCTGCAACAAACTCCTGACAAAAAAATAAATATTTTATTTGAATGGCAGTAGCTTTTACTGTAAAAAGATGACAGATTTTTTTCTATAACCTTAATAGCAGATTAAAACATTTAAAGTTTATTTCAGCAACATTTTGAAAAAAATCTGTGAAATCTTTTCAATGAGAAATTATTTCAAAACCAGTGGTTTTTGCACAAACCCAAAAAAAACCACCATGTAAATGAAATTAATACAAAACAGAGAGGTAAGACTGTCAAGGCATCAAGCATTTCTGTAGAATAAAGACTGTTAAATATTTAAAGCTGCTTTTCAGAACATGTTCAGATGATGAAAACAAAGTATGCCATAATTTCTGCAAGATCATGTCAGCAACTTACTTTTTTATCAGAATATGTGAACAAACACTTCTGCACCTGAAGTTATTTTATGCACTTTAAATACTTCAGACATCATACCAAAATGTGTCCCAAAATTTTTCTGTAGTAGCTAAGTTTAAGATAGAATAAATCCCTACCCTGTTAAAATCTCCACAGCTGAAAAAAGAAAAGCTCATTTATATTGACATATAACTTTGCAGACACTTCCCCATCACCACATATGCAGTGGCAATCTTACGAGCTTTCCCACCTTCATGATGCCGCCTACTAAACACCTGCAAAGGGCACAGTTCACTAGTAAAATGGTCACATCAAGATTGGGAATTTATTCTTCCAAAAACACGTGTCTGGTGGAACAGGTTCACACGCTCCCTTTATACTCTGAAGCCAATTTCAGGGTTCATTTAGTCTGTCCTGATTTAAATTTATTAACCTCATGTTCCAATTTTACTCAGCTATCTGTCCTAGCAGATATCATCTGCTTTAGTGGTCCCCTTGCCCCTTACTCCGGGATTGCTCGCTTTACCCACGACTGCGGTGTTGTTACTATCATTTCGCATCTTCTTTCTGTATCCAGCTTCTGATATCACCGTACAGTTCTTACCCATAGGCTTTCCTTTCTGGTTTTAATTATTAATCTTACTTTCTTTACAGGGTTTTTAATTATGTTCATTGGAAAAATTCATTGCAGCCATGATCAAGAATTTTAAGATTAAAAATCTGAAGACATTAACAGTTAACTTTATACTGTAAAGACAAACTTGAAAAGTACATGCAAAGAAAAATCATCACATCATCTATAAATCTATGAATTTATGCAATAAATCCAAACTAAAAGCCCCTCAGACATGCATAAAGAGCACACAACAAATTTAAATCTAATTCTTACAGAATTCAGCAGTCTTTAAAACAGAAACATTGTTTTTAACATATAAAGTAACTTTTAAAGTGCTAAATTCCACAAGAAGTTTTTTTTTTTTCTTTTATGAATGAGGAGCACCTGAATACTACTATAAAGATGTGAAATACCTCAAATAAAACTGGATCCTTGTATGCATTGCCTTGTAAAATCAGATCCTCAAAAGTAAACATAGGACAGAGGAAAAATGATAACAAAAACACACAAAAAAACCCCAAAAGCCCATCCAATCCCATGTCAAACACCCGAATTTCTACAGTGCTATGTAACACAGTATTTTTAAGTTGAAATAAAATTACTACACACACATCCTTTCTTTTAAATTCTAACATAAATTTAGGAATCTACCAGGGGAAAGGAGGGGGGGGGAAAGGA
>KL280809.1:29522-65897 GCA_000699545.1 Podiceps cristatus | reverse complement strand
TTTTTTTTTTTTTTTTTTTAATTGAAACAAGCACTCTTCACACGGGGGTGGCGGCTGAGGTAATTGCAGGTTAAATCAATGGTCTTTGGTAGAAGCAATAGCAACCAATTTGCCTGTATCACTCATACAAGCCAGAGGCCTCTTCATAAATGTACCGCTCTATATCTTTCTCATCTTTGACATAAAGATTTGTACTTGTTGGCTCAATCCTTATTCTGTTTACAAAAGTTTTGTATGATGTTGCTCTGGAAAGGGAAAAATGAGCAAAACAGTGTATCTGATTTACTGTCTCCAGGAGCCTAGATAGCAATGCAAACAGGAGTAGGGGCTCATAATGGGATAGTTTTTTACTTGATAAATAGCTGGGTCTGTGTGAGAATTCGTATCAGGCTCTGTACAAAAAACCTACCCCTTAAAGTAAATATTTCCCCATCTCGCTTGTGATTTTTCCCTGCTTCTGCAGGACCTCTTGAAATGAGACAAATCATGCAACCTGTTGTGGTCTTCACCTTGCAAGTTTGTATCCTCGGGCAGGCATGGGTAGCAGTGGAATATGAGGCAAGTAGAGAATACATTTCATTACTGTGCACTAACAATGATAAATCAAGGAATAAAAATAGAGAACAGTCAAGACTGAAATCACTAACTCAGCTGCCTGAACAGTGTTTCCAAAATACTCCAGTTCCTCTCTGAGCCAGGACAAAGATGCTTTTGCTTTTTTCCTACTATTTTTTTTTTTTTTTAAACTGGAGGGAATATGTGAGTACCTCAGAGATTTCACTCTTCCCAACACTGATTAACTTACACTGTTTGAGTTCTCTGTGCAGAAGTTAGCAGCAAACCAGTTCTATAACTGTCTTAATATACCAACTTACTAAAATATGTGGACTGAATTGTTAATAAGAAAAATTCATGGCTTAAAAGCCTGTTGGCCTTTCTTTATGGATCACTGTATTACTTGTTCTAAATGAAAACCTGAGTTCTTAGAGGAATCTAAGGTCTGCAGAGAAACAGGCTGGAATTGAACTACAGGAGGTTGCAAAGGGAATCTATTGCTGCCCTAAAACTGAATTTTTGCTCTTCATTCCAAAGATTACATTCATTAGGCTCTCTCCTCCCACTCTGCATCTATTTTTCTATACACAGATATATAAATAGAGTTCCTATTTTAAGTGCCTTTTAGATACAAATGTTGCCAATTAGCTAGTGTTTTGCACAATGCCTAGAAAATATAAAATCAAAGCATTCATCCAAATCCACATATGGCCAGATCCTTAGTTGGTGTCAAGGCTTGCAACTCTATTAATTTTTTTTGAAGCTGAACCACTTTATGCCTGCTAAGGACATGGCTCAGTAGAATCCAACCAAAAGACTTTTTGGCTTCTCTCAGATAAAGATTGGGACCATTGTTATTACAAATGTCTAAAAAAATCTGGAGTACACTAGATGTTGGGACTGTTACTCTGGTAAACAGTCATACATTGGAATATTGTCCTACTACCTCAAACCCCATGAAGCAGAAAATTCAAAGCCTGTTCTCTCTCTTCCTGTTCATGTTGGGACCAACAATGCTAATTTTCAAATTTAATGTAACATATGTCTGAAAGTTGTCTGACTGCCCCAGCCAAAAATTGCAATTGACAGCTCCAGTTTCTGGCATGGCTGAATTCACAGTGGACTATCTATACAGATCAAAATAAAGAGCAGCACCACTGGTGGGGCTTGGAATACAAGTTGTTCCCAGACACGTGCCCAAATCTTTGATACTTAACACTGCATAGGTCGGGAAAGTGTGAAAGGAGGAAATTCTGCTACGTATTTACTAGGAAATGAGAAGTCACTCTCAAGTATGTGACATCACAGGGCAGAATAAAAATAGGAGTTTAATAGGAGATTAAATCTGTAGAAGATAAGATTTAAATCTGCTGGATTTTAAAACACCTGGTCAATTCAGATGCTTGTGCCTTTCCTTAAAGAGAATCTCTCAAGGCAGCATAATTTGGATAGAGCTCATTATTGGACCATGAAGCAGAAGTATTCCTGCCTGGCTTCAAACATAGGTTTAGCAATTGTAGGAATAAATGAACACTAGCTGAACTCACCAAAGGGCTTTTTAAAACCAAGAAAGGAGGGAAAATGAAACAAGAAACAGAAGAACAATAGTAATAATGCCAATGAAGCATGAACAGCCACACAAAGACAGTTGCTTCCTTGCCAAAAAAAGAAAAAAAAAAAAAAGAATGCAGGTAATTTGTCTGTAGAAATTTCTCCATGCAGAAGTTCATATTAGTGTACTGGGGGAAGTGGAGCACCACATTGAACCAGGTCTCTCCTAAGTTATGGAAGCCCTCTTAGTCCCTCTTCAAAGGATTGGATTTTGGATGCAGATATAAGAAGCTCCTTGTGGAACAGCCCCAGGGGTCACTTGGCTTTGATGCAGAGTGGCAAAGAAATGCAGATGAGTTTGCTAAACATGAGGCTGTCACATCTAAGGGCTTTTATTAATTAGCTTATGACTCAGTTGCTGCTGTGAAATAAATAAAGCCTGCTTAGTATCATCTCTTGATTTTGCCTTTTCTGCCTGTAGCGTCTGGAGATAGCTTTGCGAGAGAAGCAGTGTACAGTCTTTTTCCTTGACAATTATGTCTCTTGGTTGTATTTTCCTGTAGCCACTGAAGTCGAGGGGAGTTGAGTCCTACATGTTGCGGTGAATCTTGCTCTCTCTCAGGATGTACCTCTGCAACCCTTGAATATGTGAGGTTTTTCAAATTCCTAAATGGATGTGCCCTAACATCATCCCTGTAAATGGAGCAAGTTTAGTAGCAGAGCTGGTGCTAACAAGATGTCACTGGGACAAGGGGAGGAGAGAAGTCTCCAGTGATTTATATTTACTGCGGTTTCGAGGATCCTGGCTAGGTTCTTGTTCAACTGTCCCAGAACTTACCTGGACAACAGAATGTCTGCCCTCTCACTTCTATGCCCCTGTTGGAGATCAGTGTGCTTGATTTTTCGTACTGAGGTTCCAGTTTCAGAGAGGAGGAGCCTTTATGAGCTAGTCATCAAACCAATGAAATTAAAGTACCTTTGCAAGTCAAAAATTACTCACTTTATGTACACTTATCATGAGATACATGAACTCCTTTATCTTTGGGTAGAGTGGTAATTTGGAAACTGCTTAGAGAAGGGCTGAGTTGCATGGGAAAAAAGGGTCAGGTCTTCAGCAGGGGCAAATCAGTACAGCTCTCTTGAATCAGGGAACTCATGTTGATTCACGCCTGCTGAGAATCAAGGCATAACTTCTTCCAATGCATGAATGCACTGTTTGTAATTGGCAAATAAATCCCCATTTAAATAAGAGCCTAATTCCTATGAAGAAGGAATGTATATGGCATTGAAAACTGTTTTTTTTTTGTTAAGTTCCAATCTTCATTATCTGGAAAGCACAGAAATGAGGTTGTACACAATATTATTTATTAAAAGAACTTTTACTGACAAGGCAGTTTCATCTCAGGGACAATAATGTTGGAATGAGAGGTAATGGCAGCTTTGAGAGGAAGAAAATGTATGAACAAGAGAAAGAAGGTTGACAACCACCCCTTTCTCAAGACTGGGGTTGCTTCATTCCTCTTGTGGCTGGTATACAGGGCACAGCACACTACCACCGCAGGCAGCTGCACTTCCTCTCTTTGCCCAGAATGGCATAGCCTGGGCCACTGCACACTTTAAAACTTTGGAGTTGAAAGTTTGATGAAAGTCTGTGCCATAGGTTTATGAGCCAGGTAGGGCAGATACTGGTGTTATTTCTATTATAAAAGATTCCAAAGAACTATTTGTGTGGGCATAGACACAAGAGGTACAATGCTTGCTCACTGTTTTATAATTGGAGGGATGTCACATCAGGAGCCGCCAGAAGCAGGTCTTGGCTCAGATGGAAAGGAGGTGGGAGACAAGTCAGTGCTTAAAAACCCAAAGAGGAGTAATGGCTATAAAACCCCCTACACTAATTTTTCATGCTGCAGCTTTGGGGCAGATTTTGAAGAGTGCCCCCCCAGTATTGTCCTGCAAATATGCATACATGTTTTGTGATTAAGGCTCTCTGTATTTTTGCATATGCATATTTATTATTTATATGCCACCAGGAATGTACACGGCACTTCAGAGGCATATAAAACAAGCTGTTATCTTCTGTGAATTGCTTCCAATCTAAGTGCTTTGTAAGGCTCTTTAAGCAGCTAATTTGGAATTCCGGCTTTTTAGTGCCACTTTTGAACGACAGACATGCTGATCCAATAGAAATAATTTGTTTTCCCATTGAAATTTTGTAATGGCTGCCACAGACTGGCAGTGACCATATTTCAGGGTGAAGTATTCCACTGGAGTCTTCATTATAGGAAAACTTCCTCTGTCCTTTTTTTTTCTTTATTTTATGAGTTGATTTATTTATATTACCCAAGACCTTGAAAGCCAAAAATAAGAGAGATTCCTGTTGTGCAATGTACCAAACACACACACTGTAAAGATGGCTGCACTACCAAGCAGCAGAGAGTTTATAACGCATTTCTGTTTCTGCTGGAGTGAGTCACCAAGATGACCCTGTCTGTCTAGGTCCAACTGTATTGCCCTTTGGCTGAAATATGAACAAGAGATCAACCACTTGCAGATTAAGTGGTGAAAGAAGACGCCTACACAGAGCATGTGTCAGAATGGCTCTATGAGGGACTTAAAGTCATAAGATTCCCAGGAGGTCTACCGCTGCACATGCAACATAAATTATAGAAGCCACCAGCCAGCCAAGTTGGAGGCACTTCAAATAGCTATAGCTGCAAAGCCCATTTTTTGCTTCCTTAAAGTTCTGGCTGGAAGCCCTAGACAGGAATTGCAAAGTGGCGGATTCAACCCCTGATCCAACTGGAAGTGCTTACAGACCTTGGGCAAAACAGCAACAGTACGAGAAGGTACAGGGCTCTGGGCAGCAGCCTGGGAAATCTCCAGGGCAGAAGAAAAGAGAAATGCTGCCTGTAACTCACGGTTGCTGCTGAAGAGGGGGAGAGCTCGCTGATGAACTTCTTCCGGGAGTATCTGAGGGGATGTTTCAGAAGCAGTGGAACAGAGGAAGCTCTGGGAGATTTTACAGCCCCAGCACTGGAAGAAAAGGAATTTCCAGTGCATTTAGCAAAGTGCTGGCAGTTCCTATTTTGAGACAAGTGAAACAAATAGGGGATGCCAAGCAGATCTGCAGCCAGAGCATCTGATTAAACTGTGTGTGCTTGCCACTCCTTTCCCTGGCTTTACATCAGACTCACAGCAGTGATGTCAGTGCTTTTACCCCTTGCTTATAGCAGCCCTAGAGAGAGAAAAACCAGGCAGGCTGATTTCAGTCAATCAGCCCAGCCTCATTAGCTCTCATCAACTTGCTCTAACATGTTCAGTGAATATTTGGCTTAGAAAGAAGGTAGCATTCACAATACACAGGGCAGGATTTGGCAGTGAGGATTTTAAGGAGATAAGTCAAAGCTCAGTTCCACAGAAAAAAGCCTGTCATAAGCGCTAGCCTGTTTTTACTGTCACTTACTGATTAATGCTGTGATTGCTGTTGTGATTTGCTGTGGCTCCCTAAGCATTGTCCCTTTGCAGACTATTGCAATGGGAGCTGGGCAAGACAAGGAAAGTACTTTTGTCTCCTCTGCTGAGAAGCTTTTAAGTGATTTTTTATTTTTTTTTTTTTTAAGGGGGTGGGGAAAAAAAAGATACAATCCCACAAAAAAAAACCCCAACAACAACAAAACAAAAAAACCCCAGCAACAACAACAAAAATACCCACCCAACTTGCAGCAATTTTCCAGTTCTTTCAGTGAAGGGGAAAAAAAAAAGCATCCCTACAGCCCAAAGAGAGATTGACTTATTGTTCAGAAAAATTGAATCATTTAAAAGGGGCAGAATTACATCAAAACAGAGGTCATCTCCTTTTAATGAAATGTTCAACTTGACCCCTTCAAGCAGCAAGGTTTCTGTAAACACGCTGTCTGTTCCTCTTTGTGTTGGTGCCTGCCTGCCCCTCCTTTCCAAGGCATGGAAGGGAAAGCAGTCCTGTGGGAGCTGACATTACTGGGCCCTGTAGAAATTACACTGGAGTCAGGCAAGAAAGCTCCCCTCTCTTTTAGCTGATGGATGAAGAAATCCATCTGATTCCGAAAGCTGGAGGAAAAGAAAAAACAGCTTTAGGGTACAGCAGACTTAAATCTGGTGGTGGTTTATGGATAACTTTTCCAGATCTTCTCTAGCTCTCGGCTTCAGAAAGACATGTAAACCTAGGCTGCCCATGCTGCTACTGCTGTTGCTGCTAGATGAGGCACTCGCCTCCCAGCTGGCCCAGGCCATCCCGGGAAGCAGGTTTTGGAGCAGTGCAGGGCTATGCCTGTGGTCACCAGAGGTGCTCTGGGGATGGAGGAGCGATGAGGGTGGCTGATGCAAAGGCAGAGATCAAGGTGCTCTTGAAGGAAACGCAGAAGAGTTTGAGAGGAGCCACAACAGCACTGAGAGGGGTCTTTGAGGCAACAGAACGGAGAATGTAGGGTTGGACAGCGCATTTTGGAGAGGTGTTTCTCCACAGTGGGAGTGTGGGAGAAAAAGGGCTCTCATGGTGCCCGTCCCACCCATCATGGAAGGCAGCAGGTGGTGAATGGGCAAGAAGCAATGATGAAGTTTTGTCTCCCCCTTTTCTCAGAGTCTGAGCTTGTCATTCCAATTTAGACAAAAGGAAAGTCCCTGGTGGGACACATGATGTGGCTCTGCCTCACAGGTTCTGTGACTCAGGCTGTCCTAGGAATACTGACAAGCACAGGGCTCTCTCAGATGCCACAGCTGTCTGACATATGCCTCAGAAATACCAAGGTATTTTTTAGCAGTGGTACAGTGCTCCCAGAGAGCCACAATCCAAATCCTGACAAGGAGTCACAGACTTCCTTGGAAGGGCTGTTTCCACAGAGGTTTCAATGCCAGACTTCTTTCATTTTGGCGACAGAGCATTCAGCAGGGATGCTGCTGTTACATTGGGATGATGCCTAATGCCATGGTGATGGGCAGCAATGTGAGCCCAGCTGCATTCAGTCAACAAACCTAGAGCCCTGAGAAGAGCCAGCTCTCTGCTGCAAGGTCTGCAGTAGTACCAGTCCAATGTATGCAGATACACAGGCATATCCAGGCACCTTAAGAGGGGGTGGGATTGCTCCTGTGCTGTTACCGGAGAGAGGTGCAGAGAGCAGCTTGTGCTCAGGATTGGTCCCTTTCTCTGTCCTCTGATATCCTCTGGCTAAGACATATCTTTGCCATGCCTGGGTTGAGGTCAGAGGTGCTGAGCAAGTGGGAGGGAGGACAGTATCTCTTGGGATATGGTCCAGCACACTCTCCTCATTTACCACCCCGCCCAGCAGCCGTCTCAGGAATCCAGCTGGCAGCACGGTGGCTGGATGCAGAAGCGAGTTTTAATGGGGCCAAGTGAGAGCTAATTGTGTCTGCACTACAAAGCACAGGAGGCTTCCTTCAGTGGAGAGGTCAGGCTGTTAAAGGCTCCAGCATGCTGGGTAGGTAGGAGCTATTTTCAGTCAGATACAGAGATTCCAGCACATCTCTCGTGGCCTTCTTGTTTCTATAGCAATGCTCGGGCCAGGCTGCGCTGGGACTCAGAGCAAATGGAAACGTAGCTCCATACAAATAAGAGTATCACTGCTTCAGACTACCTGTCCTGGGGTGTGGGAAAGGCTCGGGAAGACACTGCATGCTCTGTGCTAAATGCTTGATGTGGAGAGCTGTCCCGAGTGAAGAAAATTTGTTCATTCACCTGCCTGCCACATTGCAGAAAAAATGCTGTAGTATGAATAGGAGAAGGCAGGAAGGATCGCAGAATGGAAATAAAAATGTTATCTAGAAATAACACAATCCCTTCTAGTGGGTTTCTAAGATACTGAGGAATTTGATGTTAAGGATTTCATTCTCTGAATAATTTTATAGGATGGTCCAAAAGACCATAGAAAAGCAGCTACAGTATCCTCAGGAAATATCTTTGTTTTCTTTTCCCTTGTCTCCTCCCCTCTCCCTTTTTTTGTTTGTTTTCTGGCATGACTCAGCAACTGCATAATATGTTAGCACCCAAGCATCATTTGGGAAACTTTAAAAGAAATCAAGAAAGATGACATTTCCTTAGATATGTATAGACCAAAAAGTCTGTTCGGTTACCACAGAAAATTCAAACTGTGCTGGGTGCTGTGCGTTTATGTAGTAAGAGGCAATCTCTGCTCCTAAAAGAACACAGCATGCAGTTAGGAAAATCAAGCAAGACTGGATGGGAAAAGTGCTGCTATCTCTGCTTTTTCAGCTGAGGAACTGAGATGTACAGAGATAAAAGCATGCTCAGCAGTGCCAGGTAACTCCTGAGAGCACAGGCCCCCCACCCCCCAGAAACAGGGAAATGGAGCCCTCAGTTTCAGGGGTGTCCCACCCCCTCCAGCCTCCATGCATTACCTTCCTGCAAGCTGCAGTCCCCTGTGTTAGAGTTTGGGTCTGTGGTTTGGTGTGTTGTTTTGGGTTTTTTGTGATTTTGTGTTGGTTGGTTGGTTTTTTTAGTCCTGACAGTTACTTCCCGTTTGGTATGGGAACTGGCATGGTTTTCCCAGCCTGAGAATACTGCAGTCTCTGTTCTCACGTGGCTTTCTTGTCACCTCTCTCTGTTACCTCCTCTCCCTCCTGTCATGTACTGTCACATTATGTCCTGGCACTTCAGCAGTTCAACCTTCAAGTCCAAACTTATCCACGCACCTAAGTACCTTAGAAATCAGAGAAATTTGTCTAAAGGTCTGACTTAGAGGAATATTCCCCACCAGACTGATCATCCCAGTTTCAAACTGGTGTCCTCCTAGCCTTGCAGCTACACACTACTTCTTGCAGAAGCGTACCAGAGCATACCAAACTGCGATGCTTTGGAGAAATGCCCTCGTGCGTACAGGTTAACTAACACAGCACAGGTTTTGAACTGTGTTTCTGCCTCAGTTCTTGCTCTTTTTTTTCAAGCCAGGTTTGAGATCTATTCATTTCCAATCTGCAACCAGCTTGGCGCATCATCTGCCAGAACACGGCTCCACCGGGCTGCAGTTTCACTTCCTCACTGAGCACAGCACAGCCGCACGCTGTCCAGACACTTCCCTGCTGTGTATCTTGGGTTTTTAGGTTTCTTTAGGTCTGTTGTCATTATTGTCACCGTTTCTCAGTCCTTCCTTTCCTCATCCATTTGAGAACATAACTCAGCTCTCAGTCTGACTTGACTCTTGCACCCTGGCCTGAATTTCCTTTAATCCTTTCTCTATGTCATTTCCCCTCAACCTGGGCCCTCAAATTCTCTAATAACACATTGCCGAAGTGAATAGAAACAGAGCAAGCTTTTTTCTTGGAGGAAAGCTAAATGACATGGGGTTTCTAGTTGCTTTTTTCCTAATACATATACAGAGTGCAGTCATCATTAGGAGATAATTCAATTAGATAAGATCAGCTATCAGAGCTAATAAACTGATACAAAAATGAGCTTGTGGCAGTCATCAGCAAGGCCAGATGATGAGGTAGCTTCTCCCCTGTTAATTAGTTTAAGCAAATGTGCATCTGTGCATCCCTGGTGGGAAATCAACACTGGGCAGCCGTTCTCTGAGCCAGGTGTCCCCCTGCTAGCCCCATGGGGCCCACCCTGGGCTGTCCAGCCACTCGCCAGATGTAGCTGCATCTGCCCCGTTGTGCAGCCTGTCATTTAGCCTCGCCTGGGCTGCTCTTCCACCCCACATGGCTGCCTTTGTTCTCCTTGAAAGCAGGTTTTATTTATGGCTAAAGCAATATTGAATCCCTGCAGGGGCTCATCTCCAGCTCAAGGAGGAGAGTTGTATGGCGAGGGAGAAAGAGAAATTTCCATCTCCCAGTAGTGGATACAGTCAGAAGAGGCAAAAACAAGTGCCACCTTTTAAAACATGTGCAAAGCCATGCCTTCTGGGGTTTAGTTTTGCAAAATAAAACCCAGGGCTGGGTCAATTTCAAGGCAGCGGAGTGCAGCACAGAAGTGAAAGGATGTTCAAGAAGCATTTACGCTCTTGACCTGCTAAACCTGTTAAAGTTTACACTTTAACATCTCTGTCTCACTCCACATAAATTCATCTGACTGGGCTTCGGTAGCAGTGTCTGAAATAGGAAGCAGGAAGCTTTCCAGAAATACAAGATACCCGGGCTGAGAAACAACAGAGCAGAAAATACAGTTGCATTGCTGTGGTTGACTTTCCCCAGAATAAGGTACAAGTGAGTAACTGCGGTCACTATTATTACTACTGTTGATGCAAATGCATCTCCAGGATCCCGGGCAAAGATGAAAGCACCCTCTGGGAGAATGTGGCATGTGGAGGACAGGGATAAGCTGAAGGGGGCTGGGGAGGTGCTGCTGAGCTGTGGGACATACTGCTCACCAGCAGCGACTGCCCTAACCTGCTCCAGAGAGCTGCATGTGCTTGAGAGAGGTCCCCTTCCTTTTGCCAAGTTACATACTTGTGTCTCCTGTCGCTCCCCATGTCCCCTTGTGTTCTGGTTTCTCTTTAAATCATCTGCTGACACTATGAAGAACTGAACAGCCTTCCCTTTAAATGAGTTTATAAAGGGTTAATGATTCATAACAGTTTTAAGAGGCATTGTTTATTATGCACTAGTGAGGGTCACATTTGTAGTGATGTGTCCAATTCTAGGCTCCCCAGTACGAAAAATTATATGAACTTACTAAGCAGGGTTCAGCAAAGGGCCACAAAGATGGTGAAGGGACTGGAACATCTTTTGTATCAGGAGAGGCTGAGAAGACTGAGACTGTTTAACCTGGGCAAGAGAAGACTCAGAGGAATGTTAATCATGTGGAAGAATACCTGCTAGGAGGGAATCAAGAAGGAAGCCAGGCTTTCCTCAGTGATGCCCAGTGACAGGACAAGAGGCAATGGGCACAAATGAGAACACAGGGAATCCTGTCTGAACACTTAAAATTCTTTTTTTTTTTTTTTTTTTTTCTTTTTACAGTGAGGGTTGTGATTGAACCCTGTCACCCATAGAGATTGTGGAGTCTCCATCCATGGTATTCAAAACCCAGCTAGACCCAGGCTTAGGCAACCTACTCTATATGTCCCTGCATGAGCAGGGTTTGCAGTAGATGATCTTAAGACGTCCCTTCTAAGTCCTTCTCAGTTTCTGTATGCAAAGTCAGTGCTCTGATGCTTTAACATTCAAGATTTAAAAGTGCAGCAAACCAAAAATCCCAAACCAGGACAAATTGCAGTTCACAGTCTCTCTCCAGTCCTTCAGCAGCACATGTGAAGTAGATATATATTGACAGCTTGTAAATGTTGTAAAAAATTACCACAACTTCAGCCCGTGGGTTTTTCCTCACACTCCCTCTTACTGTTTTTGTTGAAAATGTCATTCAGAAGACATATCTTGTCACAAATTCCTCTCCTACTCTCTTTGAATAGGAAAGGCAGAGAGAAATCCAAAATAGATCTGGGGACTTTATTTCTTTTCCCCAGTGCTGTCCACTCAGCTATGCCTTTCTGTCAAAACAGGTCACTCAAAACAAGATGAAGATGCCAACAGTTGTGGCATTTCCTTGATTTTCCAATCAATTTCCAATCAACTCCCATAAGCCAAAGCATCCATGGACATGTCTAGGAGCTAAGTCCTTCCCTGGTCCTTCCACCATGATATATTCTTTGGGTATATTTGTCATTTGCCTTAAATTATTATAATACATGAATTCCTTGTCATGGAATTTGTACAAAATCCATCAAGAACTGTAAAGTACAAAGATCTCACATCTAGATGTCTTCAAACCACAGCTCACTGGGAGAACTGGGGCAATACTGGGGGGAATCTCTACTTTCTTACCCTATTCCTATATTCTTCCTTAAGCATCTGCATCTGCAATAGCTCTCCCTCCGTACGGGAGGGGTTTTTCTGAGCACAGGCCAGGTCTGGGAGTAGAGGTTTCCCTGAGGGTAATGTAAGGCGCTTCATCGTGGGCTGAATGGCAGCATGTGCAGAGAGCATCGTCGCTATTATCTTCCCGTGGCTGAGCCACTGCAACACCCCTGCTGTGACTGCAGGTTGCTGTTTTTGCTGAACAACTGCAGGGATCAAGAAGACAAGGACTGAGCAGAGCTGTTGCTTGCAGAAGGTTGCCTTTGAGAATGGTCTCTTCTTGCCTCTGCCATCTCGATTGCCAGAACACAGAGGGACGATGAGTGCAAGAGCTGGTAGGAACACACTTCCTCACAAACCCTCAGGTCTTTATTATTGTTCTCAGACTGCGGGCATTACGTCCAGCCTTAGGTTCACACCAACACCCACACCATACTGTTAGCACACAGTTTGTCAAAATATTTCAGAATTTCCAAAGAATATTACAACCTCAGCAGACCTGGAGAATAGTGACACCTGTCCTGCACACCTCCCTCTCTATCTGCACAGATGGAATGTCACCCAATGAACTGGGATGTAAAATAGGAGAGTGTTTCAGAATGGGAAAAAAAAAAAAAAAAAAAAAGTCCTCCCTGGAAAAAGAACTTGTTTTTGCTAGTACTGTATTTGGGTACCCGTTTCTGATCACAAAGCAGCATTTAGCCTGGAATAAAATTACTGTGTTCTAGAACAGACATTCCACGCAGGGGCCTATCTGGCACCTTGCTGACACAGTTTCTCCAAAGAGTTTCCTCTTGCCACTGACACTCAGTTTTCACTTGCTTTACAGTTCTTATTTGCCTGAATACTTACCGCCTTTTTTTTTACCTTGGCTTTATCAAAGCCACTGTGTGTTTCCACATTAGGAGTAAATACTATGATTGCATTAGATCTGAGTTGGTTTTCATCCTTAGGTCTCTGACAAGATGATGTTTATTACCTGGGCTCTCTGTGTGAGAAACCTACAGGTTTTAAGATTTTCATGCCCTGCATACTTGTATCCCTCTTCAACTCGTGGACATACCTGTTTGCAGACAGGAGGGACTGTGAGTCACGGGGTGTTTTGAAGTTGCAGTTTTAACTGGTATTGCCCAAGTCCAGTCTCCTTCCAGTTGCTCCCTCCTGTGGCTGACTCCAGAAACCATTTTTCTGCAAAACTGTCATCTTTGGGAACCTCAATTTATAATTGCTTGATAAACTTCTCTAGAAACATGGTGTTGGTTTCCTTTGTGTAGTCATGTCACAGGATGGAGAGGCAAGCAGCTTAATGTTCATTCTGCAGAGCAGAACAGACTTAACAAAGTGGTATTGGGAGCTGACGCATAAAATAAGTATTCGCACAGAAGTAAAGCACCAAGCAAGAAGCGATAAGATCCAAGAGCAAATCTGCTCCTTTACATCCTCTCCATCACCAATAAGAGCTACTGAAAGAGAGGAAGTGACTCGGATACTTGAAAAGGCCAGAAGTGGAAGAAAACTAGGTAACAGCTGGGAAATGAAAAATCCACAAGCCTGTATTATATCCAGGCACACAGTAATTCTGATACAGCTTCATTGGCAAGGAAATGAGAAAAATCTCAGCCCTAGGGGAATCTTTATCAGCAATGAGGTGGAAAGAGCAGGTCAGTCGAAAGCCCAGGGAGGAAGGCAGCTTTCACCTCTGCATTAGCTCGAGGGATACAGACTCCAAACACCTCTTCCTCCCATTTGCAAAGATTTGGGCCATATGTAGGAGAGTACTTACAGATCTCATGTTGCTCACTACCAGTATGGATCAAAAAACATTTCCCTCCTTCTGCTTAAAAACTGAGCAAACAGCACTGATCGTGTCCTAGGCACCTACTCTTAATCTGGGAACCTTGCATTTCCAAGGTGCAGCTGGTTTTGCCAGGAAACAAAATCCCCAAGGATCTGAGCTCAGAGAAGCAACAGTAAGCCGAGTTGTTTAATTGAGCCTCTGTAGGCTGCAATGGGAAGGTGAGTGTGTTACGAGACAGCAGAATTTCTCACCAAAGATAGTGCCTCCAGTCTCAGATGGAAATAATAAGCAGCCTGTCTCCTAGAAGCTCAGAGTGACAGCCATAAGGGGTGCAAGTAGCCAGTATCAATCCACTTGACTTTCTTTTTTAGCCTGGATGACACTGCCTTAGAACAGGCAGAAACTGAATCCAAAGGAAATGCAACACCCCTAGTTTTGCTCTATGAAATTGCCACCATTTCACAGAGCGTGGTTTGATTCAATGCAGATGACACCTCAGCTGGAAAACAAGGGCTATTGCTATTACATTTCAATTGAAAGAAGAATGTCCTTATCAACTTGGCTGTTCTTTAGTCACAGGCAGGGGAAATTGGCAACGTTGATTCATTTAGCTCAGGCACATACAGGTCAGAATCAATCGTGTCAAAAATACATCACCTGTATTCAATAAGATTTTTAAAAAGGAAAGAGAGACATAGACAACAAGCATAAATCACAGCAGAATGGGGTTTGGTTTGAAACAAACCTATCATTTGCTTTGAAAGGATGAATATGTTGTTCAATTTGAACATTTCCCCGATATTGAACAGATGACTTGGCAAAGAGACTAGGCTTAGCGACGAAATGGCCACATCTCAAGGTCAAAGCAATGGATTGAGAAATCGGGGGCAGCAGGAGGCCAGGATCAGAGCTTCCCCTTTTCCAGACATATAACTCCCTCCTAATGCTCCTCAAAAAGGCTTGAATGTCACCTTCCCTGTGGGCAAGACTTGAAACTGGAGAGAACAGGATTGTTTCGTCTAAAACTGCATGGAAACGGTTGCTCATATAAAGATAGTAGTCTCTTGAATACCAGCCTGGTCCTGCAGAGGCCCAAACCACCTGCTCCAGTGATGACTCCCCCAGAGTCAGCGAGTGTGTCTCACCACAGGGATCCGTTTTCAGACCAAAATATCTGTGGTATGATTCACCTCTGCATGTCTCCATTACACACCAGTCATGCTAGCAGAAACTGAACCAAAGCTTAACTAGCTGAAAGCACATTCTTCCAAAAAGCAATGGATGCAAAGTGATGGCCCCAAAACACTCAAGCAGATGTAAAACAGTAAGTTATTGTAGCTACTCATTTTTGGTCAGAACTGAGACAGTGTGTGTCATCACATTGCTACAGTTCACCCAATCTACATCAGCTGAAAATCCATCCCACTGTCATTAAATAAACACAATATCATAGAATCTCAAGAGGAAAAAAAGCAACTGAAATGGGGCTACAATACAAAGGATTACTCTCAGGTAGAAGCGTTTAAGTTAAAAATAAAGGGTAAGAACTGAGACAGGGATTGTAGGAATAGTAGCTGAGGAAGCAAGTCCACCATGAAATAAGAGAGAAGCTGAGGAAGCAAGTCCACCATGAAATAAGAGAGAAGCTGAGGACTGGGGCTAGCTCCTCCCGAGACCAGGATCTGGATTTGCAGCCATTTCTGGTTGATTGTTTTATATTCAAGGGTATTGTTAGGATAGAGAACAAGGCAAAGATCTGAGAGAACTGGAGCTGCCAAAGTAGTTTTCTTGTTGAGGACAGGTAAATTTCTTCTAAGGTCTCATTCTGAATTTTCAGCCAGCTAGTGGTTTCTGTCCTATTGGCATCCATGCAATAATTCTGAGATAAGAGACCAGCACCATATGATGCTACAGCCTTTATTTTTAGGAGATGATTGAAACCTCTTTGCCATAGGCTCAAGTGTAGATCCTAGGACTCTGTTATCCAAAGCAGAGGATCCAAAACAAGTCTCTTACTAGGTCTGTGCCAAATATTATCTTTGCTTTTTCTTGGAAGCTGTAGATCTGAGCACCATTCACATCTTCTGAACACCTTGAGACTTTGTAAACAGGTTGCAGCCATAACCAAAGGCCGGTAAATGACAATGAGTGAAAAGCACCTGCATGGCTGTTGTGGAAGAGGACCCTGTCTGTGAGCAAAGTTGCTTTTGCCTCAGGAGGGGTGACTTACAGCTAGCTGTGTGTGACATCGAAGCTTGATTTCCTATATGCATGAGGCTAAGAGGTTTTGATCTCTCAAAGACTGTTGGCATTTCTCTCCTGGCCAATCTTTTGGGGTGTTTCTTTGCTGAAGAAACACGCTCTTCTCTCAATCACAGAATATTGCCAGGTTTCCTAGTCCTGTAGATTCATCTCACTCAAACTTTTTAGTGGCAAATCCTCTCATTGCCTCAAAGAGACATTTACTTGGTTTGGTATTGCTTGGAGACTTGGATGGTCCCAACCTTCATTCAGAGCTATCAAAGTGCAAATTCCCTGCAGCTCAAGCATACCCATCCATTTCTTACCTGACATCAGCAAGACCACAGTCCATGTCCTTCTCTTACATGTGACCTCTAGTGAAATGACACAGCAAGAGGAACACATGGTGAATGTGATCTTTACCTCTGGTCTTCTCCTGTGTCACATCTTCCATCAGCAATTAATACCCAGGTTTTATTTAATCCAGAATGTTTGAAAGAAGGTTACCTCCAAGAAAAGAGCAAACACTTCTTCCAAGAGTTAAAATTCCAGAGCAGCAACTTGCTGGGAAACTGTGCTCCAGTTCAGGCATGTGAGCCTAATTGTCAGGTAGAGATTTCCACATGGATTCAATCAACAGGCTCTGGGAAGAACTACTTCCCATCTCAGCATTCCTGTAAGCTTAGGAAGAGTCAGGGAGCTCCAGTGAGAATAACTCTAATGGTCTTAATTTCACAGATGGTCAAGTGAGTATTGCACCAGAAGAGACTGTTTCTGCGAAGAACCTGTTCTTCTCTTTCCGTCTTTTCCGCCATTTCAATTGCAGGGAAAGCTTTGGAATAAATAACACATGCAATTTCAGGAGAAAGATGCTGTCTTTATAAATTACGCTCTACTTACACTCCATTTCTCGTCTTTTCAGTTTGAGGTACTTCTTTTCCCCATTGCTCCCAAGTTTCTGTTTTTAACCAGTTTTCTCAATTCATAAAGGAAAATTAATCATGAAGGCTGAGTTGGCCTGGACATCAGGGAGCAGATTTCAGGATCAGTCCAGAATCAAAGTGCTTGCAAGAACTAACTCCACACATTTCATATTTCCCATGTAAGTACCCTGAATTCAACCTGCCAGAGATATCACTGATCCTTAAGGCAGGTGATGCTGGAAATCTTTTTGGAAAGGCATAACTGTAGAGCAGATACTATCCTGAGGACAGGCATGAAGTAATACAGTGCTTACACCTGAAGACAGCCCTTGCGAAGAGTAGTAATGTTTGTGGGAAGTGTCCCAGTTTCTGATTTGCAGTCAAGAATTGGTTCATCGCTTTGTTTTGCAGTAACTGCTCATGAATCAGATGATGTTTCTGGCAATAAGTGGATGAGCTGGCACAGACAATCCCTCTCAGGATAAAGAGGAGTTTTGTTGTAAGGGAGTGGTTTCAGGGTTTCACTGAGCTAGCAAGTCATACTAGCAGTAGCAAATGGTCAAGTGATCTAAAATGCATTCTTTCCAAAGGCATTCTGCAAAGCTGAGCTTAGGAAAGGGTCATGACAGGTGTTCATGACAGATGCTCAGTGGTTTAAAAACACTTAGGTGTAAAGGATGTACAGAGTGTCACCAAGACCCCACACTTGGGATAACTTGAGGCCTTCTTAGGATAACTTAAATTCTACCTTGTCCTCTGTGTCTACTGTATAAGGAGCATTACCCTCTCACTTTTGAAAAGAAATCAGAACTCCTGAGCAGGGTGCTATTTAAACACAGGGATTTAGAATTCAGAGATGCTGTTAAAAATTCTCCTTCCCAGTATAACATTCACAAAGGAAAGACCTAAAGGGAAGAGGGCATTTTACAAGATTCCAGCTAGTTTTGAAAATAGCAGAAAAATCAGCTACTACCCCAAACACCAGGGTGCCAAGCACATTCTTCTTTTAGAGTAAAGGAGAGTTCACCAGTCTATTTGTAATATGGTTGTCCATCATTCACTGATTCAGAATTTTACAGAAACTAAATAAAGTTATTCCAGACGCAGATAACCTCTAAAGAAGCTAAAACTGAAAATCTGCTTGGCTATCCCAACATGCTAACAATGAGCTGTGAACCACAGGGCTCAAAGCTTCATGCAACCTTTGTTCCAGCACTGCTTGATTGCTTCACTTCATCCACAGACTTGTCATTTGTGATAAAGAACCAATATAACTAAGTAACTTAGCAGCACAGACAGCAAGGCATAGGTGCAAATATTAGGATGTCATTTCCAGATGGAGCAAAACCTGAAACTAATGAACAAGAAAATGTTATGATTGGGGATGTCCAACCCTGAGAGGAGTTCACTCCAGATATTAAAAAGATATGTGTTGGTTGCTTTGGGCCATGAAAGAGAGAACAAGAACATACTCTAAAAATGGTACACCATTTATCAAAGGGACAAAAGCATAGGTTACCTTGTCAGAGAGTTCTCCACTAGGCCCAGGGAGTATGAACTGAATTAATATGCTGAACATATAGCAGTGAAGGCATCAACTCTGCAAACTTGGTGCAAAAAAGCACCATCAATTGTGGGAAGATAAGCCATCCTTACACCTCTTCTGGCTGTAGGTTTCCCTCTCCATCTGTGGAGCCGGAAGGATTTGGATTGCATGTCCTGGTAATAATCCAGAAATAAAGCCATGTGGATTTTAGCAGGAAGCAAGAAGATAAGGAAAATAGCAACATTCTTCAAGAAAGCTAAAAGCTGTGGGTTTTGGCAAGTGGGAGGGGGTGGCAGAAGGAAGAAGTCCAAGCTTTCACAACTTTTACAGCTGCTGGTGGGCCTCTTCCTTATCGAATGAGCCCTGACAGCAATTGGGGAAGGCAAAAAACCGTGAGCAAAATGGCAGTCCTGCACGTTCTCCCTCTATTCATTAAGTCTGTGGAGTGGAATTAACCTGAACGTAGATCAGATTGTTCTCAGGGCTAATAAGCATCAGTCTTTAATTTTCAGAAAGGACACACATCCAAATATTGCACGAGTATGTGACCCAAGAATCTTCAGCACTGCCAACCTTGGGGGCAAATTCAGCATGATCCTACCCTCAAATTCCATCTCCTTGTTTCCACCACTGCGACTTGCCCTCCCATCTCTCTTTTTCCAGCTCCCACTCTGTCTCTTCTTCTGGCCAGCATCCTCTTCTGACAGTGACATTAGGTGTCTTCACCTGAAAAAGTGGCCTGGCTGCAGAATATTGCTCTCGATCAGTCCCTCAAACATCCTTCAGCCCTGCATTCCAACATAAGAGCAGCTGAGACTCCTTCCCTCCCCACATACCAGTCAGCATTAACATATCACCAACATAACCAGCTGCCGTCTGGCTGGCATGAGGTGTCACGTCATTCCCATTGGCAACACTGGTTAGTGGCACTTTGGAATATTTTCAAGGCTCAGCAGACTCCAACAAATCTCCTGATGCCTGTCTGGACCCCACTGCACTTGCAATGGACTTGACCACCAGGCAGTCAGTGAGCACAAATAAGCGTAGCATCTTCATTTTAAAGCAGGGCCATATGCTTCTTTGACCAAGCACATCTACAGCATTGTATATCCCAAGAACCGAAACCTCCACCTAAAGAACCTTCTTAAATATTCTGGAGCTACTAAAACCATCTATATTGTCTACTACTGTAGTTCAATAAATGCAGTTGATTAATAATGCACTTCATTATCTGAGGCTAGTCATATCTTCAGATTAATAAAAGGATTTTAGAAAGTATAAAATGTTCCAGAAAAGCTGGGAAGATGTCTGTAGCTTTCCGAACATCTTGAATTAGAGACGGGGGAATTGGGAGGAGTGAGAGGTGAAAGCTTTTCTATCACCAGGGTGGCATTTTTTGTGACCGGTACCATTGTTTATGCCACACCGGGGAAGATAACAAATTTGAAGGTGTCTGATTATTTCCAATAGTAGCCTTAATGATCTTTCACCTACCATGCAGAGTGTAATTCACATTTGTCCAGGATGAGAATTAACCAGTTTGATGCTTTGCATTACACAAAACAATCATGGAGAATTTGGTTCCCAATAATAGTGCAGTCAGAGAAGATTATCTAGGTTATTCACATCAACGGTCACTCTGAAAAAATGTTGAACCATGTTGGTCCATGACAGACACGAAAAGCTCTATCTCATCTAGAGCTATAGATGGGGGAAAAGAGAAAACGCTTGTAGCTCATTCCATGAAGGATGAGAGATGCCACCAGTGCTTAACCCCAAAGTGCTGCCATTAGTTCATAGCTTTTCTAAAGTCTCAAGAAATAGTAAAAATTGTCACCTAGTGCTGTTTAACTGCTAAGATCAGCTGGGAGAAAATAAACCGTGATTTGCAAGAATCAGCATAACCCATTCATTTCATGAGAACAGCCTTTGGAGAACAGTTTCTGTCAAGTATGCGATTCACTGGGGACAAAGATTTTTAAGTGATGGGCATACTAAAAAGATACAGATCGTCCTTGGCCCAGAGATGGTATGCTGAGAGTCTAAGCCAAAACCTGTCTTTCAAGGTAAGGATGAGAAAAGCAATGACTGTTTATCATCTTATTAATTAGGGAAAGTGAGTGTGAATGGTCTCCCTGTGCACTGCAAGATGTAAGGCACCTGTGACATGAATAAGAGGGCTTGGAGTGGAGCTCAGTGTCAGGGAAATGCAGGCAGGAGGTAGGAAGCATCTGGACAAAAGCCACTGAAGATCTGTGCAGCTTGTCTCAAGATTCCAAATCATAAGAGTTGTAGGTGACATTTCGGGCTCATCTTCTTTGATCGTGCCAAGGAAAATACATCTTTCCCCATCAAGTAACAGAACAGAGCCTTTGTAAAGATCGAAAATGGTGAGTAAATAGAAAGGACTATGTCTTCATTTCACTGCCATGAAAACAGGAGCTGCCCTTGTGCTTCTTCCTCAGTGAGAATTAGATGCATGGTCTTTCCAGCTCCAGGACTACAGGGCAGCATTTCCAAATGTCAAATAGGAGCTCTGCATGGGGAAAGCTTGCAGAAATGGATTATGAAGGAAGCTCTGCTGAGCAAGGAATGAGTGGGAGTGAGGAACTGTGTCTTACTGAGCATTTGTGGGACTGTGAAATGGTATGTAAACAGAGCATAGTACAAATCTGTCAAACTAACCAGGCTTCTTGCTTCAGGACAGGAGAACAACTGTGTTCAGGATTTCACTGCCAGCAGCAGCTGTTAGAAAATTTCATATCTTTTTCTGAACTCTTTCTCTGTCGGCACAAAGCAGCTAACCCCAAGCTCACCATTCAATCAAAATCAAGCCGTCTCCTCATTATGTTGGACTCTACTTTCCGTGTTTTTCAAGCTTTCCAGTGAATGAAGTAACACAGACATAAATTACTAAATTTTTGAACTGTATTCAGGTGAAAAATGCATCTGTTGTGGGAGAGGTGACCATTTTAATCAGTCATTTGCGTTGCTGAGAACAGCCCCATGCTGTAGAAACAGAAGCATTTGTACAGGCAGTTGTAGCTAAACCCAGAAAACTGTCAAAGGAATCGATTCATTTGCCTTATTCATTATATCGCTAATCAGATGGAATTGGTGCAGTGTTTGGAATAGCTGCCCTGTTAAAGGAATCTCTGGGTAGTCACTTTTAATTGAAGTGGCGTCATTACTGCAGAAATGAAACAAAACAGACGGTCATAAGAGGTGACTTTAAAAGCCTCATGTCAAGAAAAAGGCCTAGTTGATTTGAAATACGATCTCCATTGTGAAATCAAAGCTTCAATCCTGTCCTAAAGAATCCTGTTGCTGACAAAACCATTCAAAAATATTATGTTCTTCTTGTGATTTCCTAAAACCTTGGAAGAAAAAGGGTTGGGGGAGGGGCTTCCATTTAATGTCAGAAATTTATTACTGCCTTCAGGGAAAATATGACTTCTGAGTATAATAGACCATTTTTTCCTCTTCTTTTTAAAAAAGGAATGGAAAATGCCAGCTGGCCACCAATTCAGGGGTTTCACCTTGTTTACTTTCCCTGAACAAATCTCTATAAACTATTTGCCAGGTGCTACAGCAACAACAACATCAAAATCCTTAATGGTTATTTGATTACCAATGAAAATTCAAGCTGCCTATTATGTAAGTTAAGTTGTATATATATACACAGACAACTTGAAATTCATTACCTTTTACAGTCAAGTGAAGAAATTTGGTCTTTTTAGCAATAAGACATTGGGATGAAAACGAAAAAAATAATAATCCAGATATGTGCTTCCTGAAAAGAAAAGCACATGGTCTTATCATACAGCAAAGTCCATAACTAATCGACAGGAAGTCTGAAAGTACTGCGGATTGAAAACTCAAGGAACATCTTGGCACACCTGCATAGAAGATTTACATGCGTATAGAGAAGATATTTGATACCACAGGGTAAGGCAGTTACTACTCCTCGCAGAAATAAAATCTCCAGTTACCCAGCTTCAAACACCATTTTCTAAGGAATTACCCGAAAAGCCTTCATGCTTAGCTTAGGGACTGAGTCTGCAAATAATCTGATCACATTTATTTACTATTGATAAGCTTCTTTTTTTGTAGATGAAGTGGCTAAGGAAGACAATAGAAACTATGTGGCTTCATTTGGGCATAAATTAAGTATGATTTCCACAGCAAGCATTTATTAAAAGCAATCAGCAACACAGGGGTGGCTGTGAAGAACGCTGATCCTGTTCTAGAGACTGTGGCACACTCAGATTCCTGCATGTGGATCCTATGCAGAGGCAGGAAAATCTTTTTCACAGAGGACTCTAGTGTTCTTTGAAGAGCTTCTGTTTAGCTCCTCATCTCGTTTTGGCCCCAACACATGCTATAAGATTCTCTGTCCTAGCTGTGCTCCTTTCTCTCCATCTTCCTTGCTTCCAGCTCCAAAAAAACCCTGTTTTTATCCTGTCCTGTAGCTGCCAAAAATTTTGCAAGTGCAATAGTCGCTTTAGAAACTGAACCTATGCAATGGTTGCAGGGTTTTCAATAAGTGCAGTTTTGCCTTATTGCCTTATTATTTGCCTTATTATTAGTGACATAAAAGCAGAGGGAATCTCTACATGGCTCCGTGTCCTGGGTCTCTGCCATTCATCTTCCATCAGCGCTAAGGGAAGCTGCACAGCCAAGGCTGTACAATCCCCATACTTCGGCCTTGATTTGTGAAATGAAATCTGATATTTCTTCCTAGCCAAGATACTTTTTATTTACTTTTAAATCAAACAGACTGTGTTGCTTTTAAACACCTGTTTATGACTGGACAACTTTCACAAGAGGTGAGGAAATTTCAGTGGGAAATTCCATTTGATCTTCATGGTCTATTGTTTTGCCAGAACACATTCTCCTCTTTCTTGGTTGAGTCCAGTGTAGAAGAAAAGTATAACAAAGTCAGCAGAGTTTAGCTGGAGTACACAATAAAAGAATTGGTCCTTAAAATCTGTAAACCTTTAGGCCATAGAGGTTCTTGTTTTTCCATTTGATCAGCATAGAAATTTTGCTTTATCCTTTTCCACAATGCAAATTCTGCTGGGTCTTTATTGCAGAACAATCTTCACCTTTTTTCTCATCATCCAAAAAGCCTATGCATCTCAGAACTAAAAGGGTTAGAAGCTAGAGTCCTAACAGACGGTTACCACTACAAGAAGGCAATCCAGGTAAGACTGTCCTCCTTCAGATTGTCCTTAAGAAAAATAGAGAAAAATTCCTTAAGAAACATATTTGGAGAACCCTGAGTAGATAGAAGCCTTTGGATCAGAAATGGGTTGTGTTACAGGGAGTCTTTTAATGAGTACCAGCGAGAGATGACAAAGGGGTAGAGAATACAAAGCAGTTACCTCCACAAAGTATAATAATGGGTTATTCTCAGTGTCTCCAGCAAATGTTCCTGGACTGAAATGATGCTGATGAAAAAAAGCAACTTACGAAAACGTGGGCAAGTAAGATCCCTCCCTTTGCAAGTTAAAGACAAAACCAGGCAATCTGTAGCTGAATCAAGATGCTGGGGGTGAGGAAGGTTTGGTTGTCAATGAGGAAAGGACATGCACATTTAAGGATGATCTTGTTCTCAAGTGCTTTCTGTCAAACTGGACAGAGGGAAAGTAATTATCCTCATTTTACTGATGAGAAACTGGGGTGCAGACACATGAAATTACTTGCCCTAACTCACATGGGGAAAGTGTAATGGACACAGAAAAAGCCCAACTCCAGACCTTAGCCAGACACCAGCCTTCTGATAAGGCAGGGAGGGGGAGAAATAACAACAGCCTGCTGTGAAGTGCCATGCTAAATGACTAATAGCACCGCAAACAAATAAAATAATTACAACGTTTTCTCTTCACCTCAGAAATGAAGCGACACATATGTGGTCTGGGGCTAGGGAATACCAGAGAGGTTTATATTGACTGCGTATCAGCACAGACTCCAGCGAGCCTCTAACCTTGGGAAATTGATCTCATCCACAGCTGTCTGACAACCAGGCACCAAAGTCAGCAGGGGGAAGGATATTTGCTTTAATGCCGGCCTTCAAGTATTTCAGGAATCTTTTTGGCAACTTGGCAATTTTAAAGAGTTTTCAGCGATACAAAAACATTCCCCTCCTGCCTGAACTCTTACTAGGGTTGCAGTGTATTCAATATCATTTTAGCCTGACCTGATTTGAAATGAGAGAGGTTTTAAATTGCAAAATACATAGAGAAAAGCCCTAGCAAGCCTCTCCAGCAGCACAGTGGTAGTGCTTTAATGCTGCACACTCACAGGTGTATGATGCCCCTGCTCTCCAGAGGCTCCCTTCCTTTTTGGTTTCCTTTCACAAAAGCCCCTGCTATGGGAAGTGGAATGGCTAGCTGTTTGGATGGTGCTGTTTGGATGATGCAACTAGCATTGCCACACATTACTCTCTCCTCTAGGGACCAATTTGTTTGGCTCCAGCTTCAAAGCACTGCTTCATTTCGACAGGCAAGGGCATTAATTAGAAGCATGAGTCACCTGAAGCCACCTGGATCTGAAGCAAAGGCAGCTAATAGCAAGGTTACTTAGCTGCTGGTGAGCTGCAGCTGGGGCACACTCCCTCTCACACGACTGCTGAAGTGTTAGAAGCCAACTCCCCCCCAGTGCCTAACCTGGAAAAGCTATGTTTATGCCCGGCCCTTTGTTGTAACCTTCCTAACAGACAAGCTGGAAATGCTTTTGTGAAAGAGGACTCTTAGTCCCATTCACCTCTGCTTCAAACAGCATTCCTGGGAAAGAAGAGAGGTGAAGCAGTAGAAAAGTGGCATCAATGGTGAGCAAAAATATTTCAGGTTGTTTTGTCTGCTCTGTGGTACTTAAACCTGCCTCTCTCTAGAGCCTTTCATCATATGCTGACAATTCACGAGCATCCATAAAGGTTCCCAACAGCCTTTTGGAGCACATATTTTGTCCTTGTGGGTAGAGATAACTGCTGTACAAAAAGGTCTGCAAGTTTGCTGAACTATTGTGCCGGAAAAAATGTGCGCTGGTTTGGTTCCTGGACTTTTGTTTCAGACATGAGCTCCTTCTTTCTGTATTGCTAGGAGAGCTGTTCTTTGCTGTTACTGATTAGGAAGTATCCAGAAGTGCTGTGTGAAGTCCCACCTCTTGGGACTCAGGCTGAATCACTTTGGTTATATCTTTCATAGGCTCTATTTCTCATTATTGTTGTGCATCTGTAGGCTGCAAGTCAGACACTGGCTCCCTAAGGTACTAGGCACACATAAAAAGAGAAGTATCCCTAAAGAAAGGGATAGACTGAGCCTTTTTTTTCTTTCAGAACTCTAACACAATTAGAAAATAAGTTGATAAATGTTTCTGTCATAAACCTATAAAGTACATAGTTTACAGATAGACTCAGCTGCCATGTGTTCGTGTGGCTTTGACAATTCAGTGGGCCACAGAACGAATCGTGGAGGTTTATCGGTCTCACTTGAAGCTAGGTTTCTGTCCCTTTCCACATTTAAAGCTCAGATTCTGCATACATACTACAGTAGTTCACCCTGGTCAAAAATACTTCAAGATCTCCCCGAAGCAGCCCTCTAATTTAGCCCATTCTGCAGGCCCAGTCTGTAAGTGGAGCATGTCTGGAGGTGAACGAAATGAAGAACAGAAAGCAGGCATTTACCAGCTTAGCTCATTCCTGGTAGAGTATCTAGCCCAGTACAGTGTCTATCTCTCTGCAAAGCAAGCTTTTCCCCCTTCCTTTCTCACGATAAAAGGGCCCACCTATCAAAACAAAAGCAAATGCTGCCTTGTTTGAGCACTAGTGGGTGGCAGCGAATGACCCTTCTGCCTGATTTGGCTGGATCTTTGCAATGGAAAGCACGGGAAGATTTGGGAAGAGAGAACTGCACATAGCTCTCCAGGGTCCTCTTTCTAGTCCCATGCATGCTGGCAGCCACCAAGGTGGTGGGACTCTGCCTGAGTCTGCAGTGAGTTGCTCCATGGGGAGGAGACTGGCTGGCTCTTATACAACTGGCAGCTCTGGCTTGAGCAAGGGTCCGGTGAGGACCGAGCATGGGGACAGAGGTCACATAGCAAAGTCCAGGGCGCGAAGAGATTTTTTCTTAAAAAAGCAGGATCCTACTTAAAGCCCTGTTTTAGAGATAGGTGCTAAGTGAAGGGTCCAAACCCAATTTAGGGATGCCAGAGAAGCCTGCAGGACAGGGTAGGCTAGGGAAGCTTTACTTACGCTTGCTTGTTCATCTGTTATGTGAACACTTCGGGGTGAAACAAAGAGCACAGGTGATTGCTGAACTGATGTGAACTGGATCTGCTGGAATAGCTGTCTTTGTGTTCACTTGAGGGAAAGAACAAATGTTCTTGAACCTTAAAAATGAGCCTGACCAGCTCTAAAGAGAGAAAACGTGACTTGGATACCAGCACAGAGTCCTGCTCAGACACAAACCAGAAGACTGTCAAGCTGATCAACATTTCAGAAAAAGGAGCCCGTTAAAAGATTCCAAAGTATAGGAAAGAAGATTCTTGAGCAACAAATCTTTCCTTGCAGCTAGGTGCTGATAATGTCCTTTCCTAACACCCATTTGAGTTTGCATCTTTCCATAGCAGCTGTCAGAGCCCTGGAACCCTGACAAGAAGACAGCTGATTGCAGCAGGACCAAATCAGGAGAGACTCTGAGCCGCTACGGACACGGTAACAAATTGCACAGGGTGAAATGATGACCCCTGGCCCTCTTACCCCTCCAGGATAGAAAGCAAAATAGCTGGTTTGCCTGGCACCTGTGCTGCTGCTGGCCTGGCAAAATGTTTAGTGGTTCTTACTCTACTTGCGTCAGGGAAGTGACTGGCAAGCTACAGAGTTTACAAGGAACTTAGAAGTTCTTCCATGCTTTGTGGCAGTTCATCCATCCTCCCTAGGCTAGCCAAATGAGCTGAGCACAAAGCAAAATCCTTTCTGCAAACAAGGGGCTTTCTGGCCTGGTCTGAGTGGAAACTACTGCCCTTTGTAGAGCTGCCCCAAGCCAGCAGGGCCTTATTGTTGGCTGAGCCGGCGCAAATGGTCTTCAGCTCCTGTTTTCAGATTGGACTCATCACTCACAAGGAAAAGCTGGTTCAGTTCAGTGGAAGAACAGAAAGAGAACGAAAGCTGTAGCCACTGAATTGGGCTGTGCCCAGAGCCATATAGCACAGTGTGTGCATAGAAAGTTCCGTCTGTCTGTTGATACAGACACACAGTGTGTGCACAAGCCCCCCTGCGCACATATGTTTTGATCATAGCTTTGTACTATCAGCTCCAGGAGTTGGTCCAACAAGCTCTGGCTGTGTTTCCATTCAAATACTGTACAAGATACATTCTAGTACAAAGTTTGTGTTTACAACAGGAAGATGAAAAGCCAGGGGAAGTTTTCATCTCTTTTCTGCCTGTCAGTAACATCGTTAATTTGGGCTCTAGCCCTAAATAATCCCCCTAATCTGTCAGATCACAGATTATGAAACATGAAAGTGATGAGCCTGAAGCTAGCCGGAAGCAAATCAGTTGTTGGCCTGAAAGACTCCAAAATTAAAAACAGGGAAAAGCTCAGGCATGTGGGGGTTAGGCTGCGACTGACAGCATTCTCAGACAGGTGCTGACTTCAAAGACTGGAAGTGAGGGGCAAGTGGGCAGTTCCTGCAATGTCTTTTTTTTTTTTTTTTTTTTTTTTCCCATGGCACAAGGAAGTATTTGTTCTTTATCTCAGCAGCAGAGTGATGAGGTCACAAATGGTGAAAAACTAGGGAAAGTCTGCAGCAAGAGCCTCACTTAGCAGGAAGGAGTTTGGCAGCACTAGCGTGAGAAACTGCTCAGTGAGTCCACCCGGGGTTTAACTTGGTGCTCATTCACAATGACTGTCACTGTAGTAACACAGAAAGCATTAGACAAGGTATTTTCAGAACCAGAGGTTTAAGGGGTCATTGATACAGAAGAACATGCACAACCACAAAGGCATGGGAATAATTTGAAGAGAAACGTGCTGTCTTGCAGAGCCCAGAGCTGCCATCCACAGCTCCACCTACCACCTCCTCCTTGAGACATGCTTCAGCTCACTCTTCTTGAAGGAAAGATATCCTGAGGAAAATATCTTTGTTTCTCTTTTATCAAAAGGAACTAGAAAAGCAGCCCTTATTAGTACAGTGAAGCAGATCAGGTGATGTTCCCAACAGGTGTAACACCACAGCCCCCACTGGCACTCTGGGAGCCAAACTGATCTCTGCATTCAGAGGATCTGTCCCGATACAGTCCGTGCAATTCCTTTAGTTTGTTTGTGGTTCTTGCTGTTTGTTCAGGGCTCCAAGTCATGCTCTAGCAGGAGAGACCTCCCACTGGTTTCTGACTTACTTTCTAGCCCACATTCATATTCGTGTGTTTAGCACTCTGTTCTGTGTGCGATTATCAGCTTGGTTTTTGATTAACAAGTTTGCTTAAGTTAAATGAGTGCCAGGTAGATTGGTGTTAGTCTCCTAGGGATAAAGATGATGTGGAAATTCCTATTCTCTCTATACCCATGACTATTCCAGGGAAGAAAAAAAGAAAAATTTCCCCTCTTTCCTCATCCAGAGACTTTCAGGAACCTACAGGAATGCATTTTGGTTATTCTCTCAAAAAACAAAACAAAACCCCTCAAAAAACCCCAAACAACCCAAACAAAAACCCCAACACAAAAACAAACAAAATACCCACCCCCAAAAAATCAAACACCCCCCCCCCAAAAAAAAAAAATCACCAGCCAACCAAACCCAACCAAACCCCAAGGATCAATTTTTATGTACTTCAGTTGTCCCTGAGGAACAGATCAGATATGGTTTACGCCCCGAGACAGAAGCAATTCTAACTTTCTGAATCTTCTTATGGTACCTTGGGGGATGTTTCATGAAAACAATGTTGCTCTACTTTCAAGATTTACTGAAAGGTTTTCTAGGTATCCGAGGCTCATGTTCAAGGTGTCTTGTTTTTACTATAGTTTTGGATTATGTGCCAGCATTTCTGCACATTAGTGACAGAAATTACTGTTCCTCTCCCATGCTACAGTGAAGTGGGTTACCATTGGTGTGTTGTGCTCCTGGGATCTGTTTGAGTGAAGGATCTTGACCCTGCCTGCAACAGTCTGACTCTTTTCTAGTATCTGCAATTGCTTTAGAGCAATCCTGCTGCAGAGATCACCTTTCAGTCCAGTGCTGGTTTCCCTCTCACAAATTTCATTCGCGGACTGCGGTAAGCTGGTCTTCCTTTAAGCCTGAAATAATTGCACATGTGCAGACTTCACCATTATCACCCTGTATATTCCTCCTTATTTTTCCTTCTTTCTTTGTAATAACTTCTCATTAGAGAAAACAGAGAGAAACTGCGACAAGGGGAGACTTAAGTCCCATGTTTACCTACCGGTTGCTTGCTTTTCTGACTGGTCTAAAACCTGCTGTCTGTCACCTCTACTGCACTTAGATTTAATCAGGACATGTCACTATTGCTGGGAGATATTAGCCATTTCGCCTTCCTGAAAGCAAGAACTTCCTTGACAAGAACCTAGTAGTCCTACATTTCAAAGATCTTTCAAATAGTCTTTAGTCCAGATAAGACCTGAAAGGTGAAAAGGCAACAAAAAGCAGCTAATCCACTTAACGGCCAGTGGAAACTTCACTAGGAAAAAGAGCAAGTTATTTTTTTTGGAGTGACTTCTCTGCAGTCAGATACTGGGGATTTCCAACAGCTGCACAGTCCTCCCTGCCTATGTTTTCTAATAATGAATACTAACGATCCTTCACTTCTATTTTAATTGCCTGCCTATCAAGCTTTGTTAATCTTCCACATTTTCCTTAATCTTTCATCAAGTGTCACTTTTTTTTCTGTGTTTCTTCTGTGTTGACAAAGCATTTAAACATTTCACTACGCAGAAAAGAAAAAATTAAAGGAAGGAAGAAAGAAAGAAATCCTCCCCTTTGCATTTGGAATGCTTACTTTCCAGATTAGAAAATAAGTGGCTGTAGTAGCTAATTAAAACTAATAGGTTAATTAGACAATATTTAGATCCCAGTCCTTCCAAACCAGAAAGACTGTACACTGCTTCAAAGCCAGACTGTGTTCATAATCTAAACAACACTTGCAGCTAAGAGAGAGTTTCTTCCAGAGAGACGCTAACAGCATTTTAGCCAGAAATTCACCCGGTGTTTGATCTGTATTCTGCTAAATGAGAAAGGTTTTGACTAACAGAGAGCCACAATCATAGTACATGATTCCACAGCGAATGTTGCCTGCTTCTCTTGATGTTTCTCAAAGCCATTATTTTTACCCAATAATCAGCCTTTAAGGGTTAGTTCCTTGTGAAAGTCTCTTAACCCCTTAAGGGTCTGCAGTGAGGCCGCTCTGGTTGGTGAAAATGCAGGTTACCTTGAAAGCGTAAGAAAAGTGGAAGTGCGAATTGGTTCATTGCGTCAAAACTCAAAATGAGTTCAGGTGATGGAGGTATCTATCGGGAGAGAAACGGCCTCCAGCAAAACTCTTAAATATATTTGAGTAATGCCAGTAGAGTCAAGGAGAGCCTCGGCTGGGCCTGGAATGAAGTCGAGAAGGCACAGTTGCCGACTCGAGTCAGCAGAAATCTGGGCAGTACGGCCCTCATTGCTTTGTCACCGAATCCATCACAACTCAAGAGAGGGCAGTAAGCAGATAAGGCAATCTTCCAGAAAGAAACCCCAGACCGGGAGCTTGAATCACACAGATCTTGGGCTTCACATTCCAGGACTCTACCGAACCGACAAGTGGGGCTGGAAATCTGATAGTGTTATTACTAGAATTTGAAAGGACCCATTGGGTTGCATGTAATTCATCATGCCAGTCAGCCCTGGCTTACCTCCCCTAAAAGCCATTTTTTGAGTGATAAAGGTCTTGAGGAACGCAGTAAATCCATCAAGACACGGAGTACTTCTAAAATGCTCTTAATAGACAGTCTGACCTGCCCACAGCTTGTACAACGTCACGGTGGGAGCTCTCCTGACTGCTTTAAGTTATGTGGAAACATTAAAGGCCAATTAGTAAAGATAAATCTCTCATGAGGGAAACTTTAGGCTATCTCTAAACTGCACGGAGTCACCTGGTGTAGATTTGCCAGGGTCCTCAGCCTGCAGAGACTGGAGATCGTGCCATTGTGTGCTACAGCTCTGGCCCACCGACCCTAGTTTCATACCCACAGAAAGAGAGAACCTGGTGTTTTCTGTGCTTACAGGTGATACTACAGCTACCCGCTATAGGTGACCAAGGAGTTGGGAAGTGCAGATTGGATACTGCTGTAGTTTCTTTTTCCTTGAGGTTGTTTTGAGAGCAGCTGCACTCTTGTTCCTGCTGGTGACATTGGTGGGAATGGCCAGCGTGCTGCAGCTCGGGCACATGGGCTATGCAGCCTGCATTTTGGCCGCTCTGGGTGTCTCCTTCAGGTGTCACACCCATGCCTCTTATCACAGACACCGGGGGGCTGAGAGACCTGCGGTCGTGTTAATCTACAGTGGGTGATGCGAGTGTTATTTTTGTGCCTCTTTTGTTGTTATTATTTTTATTTTTATTATTTTCTTATTATTTTGGGACTCTTTTTGTAAGTGCAACATCATAATCATGCCAAAGCACTCCAAGAAATGATTCTGAGCATCTGAGGCCCCCATCAATGCTGGCTAAAGCCGTAAGCATTCACAGGTCCCCATGACTCTTGCCTCAGCCCTTTGAAGACAGTGGTTGGGGTTTCCAGGTCAGCGCAATGGATCTGGTCACATAGCCCTTACTCATTGTAGAGGCAACCAGCCTTCCTGAAGTCTCCATCCTGCTTTGAAAACTACCAGCTACTGGATGTAGCATAACTGATTTTTTTAACTTGCAACTGCAATGCCGAACATTAGGGCTCAGTTTGGAGAGAGCAGTTGTCCCTTGTTGATTTACTAGTCCAATGGGCACATCCTAAGGTGAAGCATATGAGAAGGTCAGCTCAATTTGTTTAAACTCAATAAAAAATTAGTGTGGAAAAAAGCCCTTTTTAAGCTGAGCATACCTAGCTGGTTTCATACGATGACTGCCACATCTCTCCTATCCCTGAACACGGAAGCTTGGAAGTCCATCTAGATAAGGTCTATAGATAGGATTCTTCTGGACCTAGTCTGTGTGTCTATGTGCATTTGTCATTAGCTTCAAGTCTTTCTTTTGCACTTGAGCATTTTCTCCCATAAGCAGTTTCATCAATGAGATGCTCCCAACTGCCCTGCTTAAGATATGCCTCACTGTTTACCAGAACATATTCAGACACTGAAAATATGTTTTATCTTTCAAGGGAGCTTCTGATGTGTGCTGATTTGAGATCTGCATCAGCAAATGAGATCAGGAAGGGAGAGTGGGAGGGAGAAAAATAAACAGGGCTAGGGAAGAAAAATAACTCTATGTGCAACATCTAATGATGAAGGTTATCCAATTACAGAAATCTGATTTTAAAATCTCAAAAAAGATCCCATTGTTCCAAATAAATTTCTCCCTTCTTAGAAATCTTTCAGGGCAGTCTCAATTACTGAGCTATTTTTAATGCTTTGACAAGTTCGTTATTGGCATACATTGCTACTGTGGATGAAAATCAACCGTAACACAAACCAATGTGAAGTTATGGGGTATGTCTCATCCCCCTGTTAGAGCTTTCCAATGTGTCCTCACCTTGCTCTTTCCAAAACTGTCAGATGATGGAGTTTAAAGCCTCGGGGAGTACACCTACAACTGCTTTCTGCCTGTTCAGAATTTCCCAGGTCACAGGCTGTCCCAAGAAACTCAGAGGCAAACGTGACCGTATCAGCATAGACCTTTCATAGCACTGAAATCTGAGAGTAAAGGATGACATCATCTCATATTTATGGTTTTGTGATTAAAATCACAGCAATGAGTTTACCCACAAGTGAGAGAAGAAATGCAGCTTTTCTTCAGAGTCCTAGAGTCTGTTTCTCAGGTATTCTTCTTCTGTAACATTTGCATCAGCTTCCCACCACTAAGAACTGGGATTCCTCTCTCATGGTAAATCAGGCATGACTGCATTGAAAATGGTGGTGCTTCTGGTATGACAGGTTAATTGATCCCTAAACTTTAGCTTTCTACAGGGCTATGCAGAGTATTTGTCACTGATCTTTCAGGCCATGCCATCAGCGCATTTTTTTTTCCTACAAAGAAGTAATAGTAAATTTTTGTTTGAGGGGAAAGGTGGGAGGGGGGTGTCAAACAAAAGAACCTCTGAACCCAGCCCAGCCTTTATCCTCTGCTCCCAGGAAAAGTAAAAGAATCCTCATGTTAGAAGGACATGAGGTAACAGATGCTGCCTGTCAGGTCTGTTCATAGTTCCTAGAAGTTAGACAACTTTTTAAATGAGACCCTAAATACCCCTCCTCAAATGTGGGATTCTCTCCGAGTGCAGGTTCTGCTCACTTGCTGAATCTTGCCATATTCTGGACTTGCTGTGACAAATTCCACAGTTTATTTTCATGTTGTAGGAAAACAATATTTCTATCTACAGCTTAGACTCTTGAATTTCTTTGCTGTACTCTTCCAAAAAGAAAGTAACAAAGATTCCCGGGACTCTCAGGCTGAGGCACTGTATTGCTGGCCAAGCAACCTTGATTTTGAGCCACTCAGAAATGGAGGGTTACTTTGGAGACAGACGTTCAATAGCAATAACTATGCAGATACTGGCACAAATTGAAGTTACAGATCCTGGTTGCAACTAACCCTCTCTTTCTCCTTATGAAGACTTGCCAAAAAGTCCTTGCAGGGAAAGGAGCAAGCAAGGGAGGGAGCAGAAGAACACCCAATGTGCATCCCCCTGCCAATAATCATTAGGAAAACAGACTGGTTCTCCCTTCTCTTCTCCCATCCCCTGCCTCTCGCTGTGTTTGAGCTTGCTACAGCAACCATTGTGACTGATGAACGGCATTTGTTATAACTGAGCAACCTGCCTCGCTCAGCATTGAATCATCTGCTGCCTCAGTGTTTACATTGCACTTACAGTTATGTTGCATCAACAGTCAATCTCAGCTCCTGCTGTGTGTTCACATGGATGTGCTCCCTTCTATGTACAAATGCTACGGATAGCTTGGTTTCCCACTTTTTTGTGAGGCGTTGGGAATTAACCCAAGAAGAAAGAGGCTCACAGAGGAAGTGGGTCAGCAGGCTCTGCGTTGGCAGCAGCTGGGAAAGGAGTGAACAAACACAATGAGGAGTTGTGGGCGACTGCTATTAAGGACTTTCCATGGAGGAATTTCTTGAATGCTGCTAGCAGGACTGCTGGGGAAGTTTGCACAGTCCCTCCCTGTTTTGGCAGCAGAGGCAAGGAAGCAGCCATGTGAAGGAGGAACTCGGTGCAAAAGTGAGAAAAAGAAGATTTTCAAATCCCTCAACTGCATATTTAGGATGAGGGTTTTTTTACAGAAAAATCTGAAGGATTGTTCGTGGCCAGATCCCTAGTCTGTGGAGACTGAGTGCACACAAGCAGGTCTGCTGTGTATTGATACAGCCTAGGCTGAGTACATGGCGTGATGCTGACAAGCTGCTGACTTGGACTCACAAGGAGATCTCAGTGGTGAGAGTGAAGTGTATGGAAAAAACCCCACCACCTCAGGATCCCACAGGAAGGCCTATGGGGAGCAGTGGCTTGTTTATGCACATCTAGTCTGCCCTGAAACGCCCTAAGCCCCACAGGTACCAGGGATGTATTCTTAAAAACTCCCACTGCTTGTTGCCAACACTGGGAACCTTTCTGTAGGCAGGCAGCTGGTGCTGTCTTGATTAAACCTGCTTTGACCAGCTCTTTAACGAGGAGTTTAAAGCAACAGCAATTACAAGCTCTTAATCCATCGCAACGTGGGAGTGGAAGACTGTTTGCTAACAAAAATAGTTCTGCAAACTGGGCCACAAAGCAGTGAAAGAAGAATCACAGGAAAACCAAAGGAACAAAGTAGCTGATAAGGATATGGACAGGGTTGAGACACTAATCCAGCAGAGAGGAGAGGCTTCCCATCTTGGAGTACAGTCAGAGGCAGTAGTAACAGCTGCCTCCCATTTTCAGCTGGTGTAGGTCAGCAGAGTCCCAGGCCATTCAGAAATCAAACCGTAACCATCTGTTAATGAAAGCCTGTCTTTGTAGCAAGTTGTTAAACAGTCAAGATCTGTGATGTCCCTAAAGAAAGGACTAGATATTTACATGAACGATATCATTGTAGAATTTACTCTTCGTGTCTCTTTCCTCCCTACTTTTGGGCAGTCCAGTTTATTTAGTGTGCTTCCACCTTTCTATCATGTAAGCATGAATACAAAAAAAATCTGATGTCAAACATTAACAGAGTCCTTGCATTGCACAGGGGATAATGGGTGATGGCAGCTAGAAGCTTTTACGAGTCTGCGAAGGCAGAAAGAGCTATTTGCTCTATAGTTTGTACAATTTGTCCTGAGGACTGAAAAATGCAGACACAAGTTAAGCTGTCAGACTTCAAACATACACAGTACTTCACCAGGGACCCAATTCTGAGTTGTCAGCAGAAGAGAGAGAATGTTCAGGAGACACTCAAATTTAAAAAGAAAGAGGGGAGAAGGGGTAGAGTTTGCCTTGCTTCTAAGGCCATTCTGAAGTTGTTGTGAGGCCTTAATGGTACAGGAAAGCAAATAGAGGACACAGAGTAAGTCTGAAAACCATGTGCCCATAGTGAAAGTAAAGCACTTAAAAGATGGTAATCCTGCCTCAGCTCTCTCTGTTCACCCTTCATCCAGCACTGGACCATAGGGAAACAATATCTTCAGCATTACAGACCCACTTTGTCCCCATAAAACTCCCCCCCCC
>KL280809.1:0-29506 GCA_000699545.1 Podiceps cristatus | reverse complement strand
CCCCCTTCCCTCGCCTCCACACACGGAGGTAGCACTTTTTCATGTACACTTAGGAGGAAAAAACCAATTTCAATCTGTACAGGAAATATAGGGCAAAGTCCAGTCTCCAGGAAAGAAGAAAACCCAAACAGGTTTTGCTTCTTTCCTAGTTTCATAATCTATGACTTCTTACTTTCTGGCCACCAGGCAAAGAGAAACCGGAGGAAAACCCTAAGGAGATAGGAAGAGAATGCTGTGAATGGCAAATCCTTTCTGTTGGGTGGGACATGAGCATAACCCAGACCTGCATCTCTGCCTGCCGTTCATGTCACCTAGACAAGTGAGGAACTCAAATCTGCTTTTCCCTTTCTCAACATACGTATTACTTCTTTTTACCTTTGACCTCCTGCTCTGCAATAGCTGTTTCAGCAGATCACACTCAGTCCCCTCGCAGATGGTCACAGTTCTGGTACCATGGTCTTTCCTACCTTTGGAAATAGTGCTGATGCAACAAAACCGTGTGGGCTGAGCAGGCTGTAAGCGGGAAGCTTGATGTCTTCTCTCCTGGAATACACGGACAGAGTGTCAGTCTTTTTTTTTTTTTCTTTTTTTTTTTTTTTCCTCCTGTATATTTTCCTGGGACTCAGGCCACCAATCAGCAAAGCAATAAAGCACATGTTTAATTTGACATAAAAGTTCTAAGTTCCGGTGACTTTGCTTTAGTCTTCTTGTCTCCCCAAGAATGGGATAACAGATCTAACAATTTCTTTGGTTTATTAAATCACTCCCTCTAGTCTCTGAAGGTTTTTTTACCTCAAAATACACACCATGGATTTCTCCACTGGCTTGTCTTCTGGATGATAGCTCTGGCTTTATTTCTTTTAGATATCACTTGCAGCAGCCAGAAGTGTTTTCCCAACTAGGGTTACTCAGTGACTATTAATCTATAACCAAGCCATTGTGTCAAGTGTCTCTTTCACAAAACCCAGTTAATATAACATTCAACAGACAAAGTGTGTAAGTTTCTTGGGAGTCCCAAATTTGTAGCAGTTAATGATGATTTTGTTTTAGCTATTTAGAAAACATCCAGAGTGTGTTTGAACCGATATTTAAAGTCTCTACCATAGTCTTTCCCAGCCTTCTGGGAATTAGAGAGGAAAGAGGATTTAGCTGCATGTTTATCTTTGCTTTGTATTTAAAAAAAAAAAAAAAAAAAAGTGTTTCATTTTATCTTGTTGATATATTGCATTTTAACATAGAAACGCACCCAAATAAAAAGACATATAAAGCCAGTTCATATAAAAGCTTAATTGATTGGCCTCTGTTACATCCATGTTGAGAAAACGTCAATGACCTTAAATCAGAAGGCCCTGTCAGATACCTCCATCTAATCATCTAAAAGGAATGGCACGTGACGCACTGGCCATACACTTTCTTCCTTATTTCTGGCTCAGTATATAAGCCAAAACTCAAATTTAATTCAAGATAGGGATCAAGAGGTAACTGTTAGTACAATTTTAGTACTAGATATCATGTCTCCTAGGTTTTACTGTTCCAAAGGCCAGTTCTGCTACTTCTGCTGAGCAGGAAAAGATAAAACAAAGGTGAGGGGGGAGGCCATATCCTCCCCCAAAGTCACATCAAATGTTGTATAACATACCACCTGGTTAATTCCTTTTCAAAAGGCAGAAAAAAGGCAATTTGCTACTGGCCCCTGCTAGAGGTAAAGGGCACTCTAAGATGAAGTTATGTGCATGTTCTCATCAAAGTTTGCTCTCTGCAAGAACAGTTGGGCTTGGAAAATACTTGGGAGGCCTGAGTTAGAGTCTTGCTTAGAATAACTGGCATTAGAGATATATATTAACATGTCTCTCTTTTCCTTAATGTTTGTGTCCAGCTGCAATCTGTGAGCTGTTGAACATACTGCCCTATGACACGTTTGCAACTGGCATTGTTTCTGCTTTGTGCATTTGTTTGTGATTTGTTTGCCAGCTGTGTCCCTGAATCTGTTGCTTGAGGTCTTGGAGGTAGCCTCCAGGCCACTCTCCATGGACCTGGCCCATAGAGTTTGACCATATGAAGCCAGCAGAACTGGAACTGCACAATTAGACTATCATTTGCATTCTGCTAAGCTGAAACCAGAAACAATCCATCGCAGGGGAATCCCATTGGACATTTTTCTTCACTGTCCAGCAGATATCACAGGGGCCTTGCTTTATAGGCTAGAGTTTAAGGGAATTAGTATGGCCATTATTTTAAGTATTATCATCTGATTCATGCAGCAAAGCAGTTTGTGCTTCATTCCCTGGGGATAATTAAGAATATAGCAATATGGAAATCTTCTGAAGTACTGCCATCATTACTGAGGAGAGATCCATTAACTGCCTGCAAATTTAAATCAGCCTATGTCACCAAGACAATCCAAAAGCTTTGTGCTTTTAATGCTATGGGTACCTTAAGGGTAAAACTCTCCCACAAAGTCCAGAGCTCAGAACAGTAATGGTTAGGCCTAAAAGGCAAAAAGTCACCTTCCTGTTTTACAATTATCCTCACAACAGCTGAATGTCAGCAAAGGTCTTGAAACAATGGGATACTCTGCTAACCTGCTCCACTTCATTTCCTAATGTTCGCTTAAGTTACTTAGTGCCGTAATTAAACCCTTATCAGTCCCATTGGGGCCTATGTCATAGCCACTTTAGGAAAAAGGAAGGTTACTTTCAGCTCTTCTTTAAAAACTAAATCACATTAGGAAGTTATTATTATTATTATTTATTACTTGCATAACAGATAAGGTGTGCATCATCTGAATGCTTTCAAATCTTCCCTGCACTGAAAGATGAGTTCATGCAGGCCAGTATATTGCCAGAAGTCTCTGTGAGGAAGAATCCATTAGAAAATGCCAGCTTTATTGCTAGTCCTTTGTTTTTCTCCCGGAATGGATTCTCTGAGTTTGCGTTTATCATGTGCTTGTAGACGCAATTAAAATACAGCTAGAAAGAGGTGAGTAGTCACCCTATAAAACACAGCTAAGCAGAAGGCAACTTATATGCCTCTGCTACTTCCTTGGGCAGGAGACTAAAGAAGAGGGGTGCTCTGTACTCCTGCTCTGGGTCTGCTCACATAGGCAGAGACAGGGCTGCTGAGTTCTGGGACTTGGCACCCCATGAGTGAGCGCTGCTTAACCCAGAAAAGAACATGCATGGGATATCACTGCCAATCAGGAGATGAATGACTGGGTGTACAGCAAAGACTTGGATCCAGAAAAAGTATTTCCACTTAAAGGCTGCAAGATTAAATCTGTAGGCTCATCTCTGTCTCTGAGGAAAGGCCTAAATATTCATAATAAATTCAGTGTTCATTAGCCCACAGAGGTCCCAGCTGAGTTTAAAGTCCATTGTGCTTATTACCGTCTTCATAAAAGATACAGTTTTCACCCTGAATACTAACAAATATGGAAGACAAAACAGGACTGAAGGCTTTGAGGAGTTGGTTGAAGTCAGGATATGCAGAAAAAGAATTCTTTCACAAATCTCAGTGCAGCCCCTTGCTGCCTGGACAACACTATCTCTCCAGCATGGCGCTGGGTAATTTCCACCTATTTGTCCATGTGGAACAACGGTTAGTTTCATGTATCAGAGCATATGCTCCTTCATGTATAACCTAGTATGAAGATTCACTCTCCTCTATCACAATCCAAATATGAAATTAACAGATGAAGATGCGATTATCCCATATAATAAAACACACCCCCTTCCAAATGGAAGAGATGCTTTACAAAGCTTATTTTTAGCTCAGAATGAAAAAACCTGAGAAGTAACTCCCACCCTCATATTTGTTTCTGGGAAGAAACCTCCTACCCAAAGCCTCTTCTCAATGGGATTTAAAATGCTTTGGATTACAAATGTAAGTCAGGAAGGGGTTTCTGCAGTCATCAAGTCTTCATCTTCATCACTTGTATTATGGAGATAAGTTAAAGCATGGTAAGGTACAGCTTTCTGCCTGCCTGGTAGCATGCACACAGCATATAGATTAAGAGAGATACAAGGCTTTGAGTTACTTGTATAACTGCACTTGCTTCAAAAATCCGTGCTAGAGGATGGAGTACAGAGAATTTATAATTGCATAAACCACATGGAGACACTGGCACTTCACTCAGTAAGTGCCCCCTCATTACAGTTGAAGTGCTGTATATTTATCATGAGCATAATTCTCAGATACAAACAGGGAAAGGACCTACTGTGTCAATGCAGAGTTGTTCTATTCACTCTATCACTTTCCTTACGTGAAAGTCTTCTCAGCTTTAACTCCAAAGGTACATTCTGGTAAAGACAGAAGCCAAATTGCTTAGCGATAGGATAATTTCCACCTGGCTTGGGTACTGTGAATCTTGTCTCATCCAGCCTTGTGAAAGAAGGGACTAGAGTGCTCAGCACTAAGCATCATAGAGTAGCCATTGCTGGCAGCCAGGTACACTGAGAACTACCCAACACTGTCATGGGTTTGAAATGCTTATATCCAACTCAACTTGCAAAAGACAGTTATACTATTTTCCCATGATAACTATTCACCAAATATAAGAAAATAGAGCTTCATCAAATCAGCACCTGTCTGTGCAGATGAAAACAGCCCAAGCCCAGAAGGTGTGTATTCATCAAATATTTGAAATGTTTAAGGTGTGGAGGATTGACTGGGTCATCAACACAAGGCTGAGTACTCCCACCTCTCTGTCTTCTCCACTGATCTTTCTCCCGCTTTCACAGGTATTTCTTACAAGGTTGACACTAGTAAGAATTTTCCAGTTCAGTAATGTCCATTCTACCACCTACAGCTTTGGTGATATTGCCCAACAAGTTATTCTCTGAGAGGGGACAAGTGAGATACATATTCCTCTAGGTCCTGTATAGCTCTCCTAGTTTCCTTTGTGTTTATTTGCTTGTAAACAGAGTTGCATTCCTTTGATTCTTTAAAGCCATAGTAATTTCTAAGCATCTAATTTGCCAAAAACATTATTCTCGCCATTATAAAACTCCCACATACTTTTCTACCACCCCCACCCCATTGCTGCTGCAGCTGTTGCAGATCTTGAAATGACATTTCAGCTCTGACTCAGGCAGGATTTCAATGCACCGGCAGATTTGGGCGAGTGGACTAATCCTTGCAATACCTACAGGGAGGAAGTCGTCATCTCAGACTGCAAAGAACAGTTAAACCCACAGCTTGACAAAAATGACCCTGCAGGCAGGATGAGAGTGGAGGGTGAGACTGTTTTCAACACCTCTTATCCCATCACATGTGTGTAAACTACAGTACTCCCTTTGGAGCTGTTATCTTGATGCCAGTAAGCTGTGCTTGTTACCCAAGCCCTGCCATTTTTCTTGCTCCAAAACAGCAAATACTTTTCATGCCCTCCACTCCTATTTGTTACTGTTTCATTTTAAAACGTGTTCAGCCCATTCTTGTTGCAGTGGCTGCATCATTTCAGAAGGCGTCTGGCTCTTTCTGAGCCCCTGTCAGTTACAAATGCTCTGCAGTAAGAAACAGAGTCACTTTTGTACCAGCTGTCACTTCCCTGATAACAACTGTAGATAGTCAGCTCCAAAGGGAGCCTGCTGCATTTCAGGTAAGTCTTCCCAGCATACCATGAAAGCACCTTAGATCTGGCAGAAAGGAGGAACAATCATGTCATAGCCTTGCACTTGTGTCAAAGCACTTCGCTGGTGCTCTCAAACACTTTCTAAAGGCCTCATATAAGGACGTCAACACGTTTCACGTGCCATGACATTCTATGGATTTGTGCTGCTTCCCTACTGATTGGTCTCTGTTCCACAGCCTGAAGTGACCAATACACCTGTAATAACGTACGTCCACAGCTGGCAGCAGATGGTACTGCTTCTGAGGGGAGGAATGCTTCAAAAGACTGGGTGGTGATGCATATGTCAACAGTCCCATTCTTAGCTCTGCCACTGGCTTCTGCAAAGACTTGGTAAAGCACCCAGTTCCCCTGGGACTCTGTCCGCTTTTGTGACATGGCATGGCTCATTCCGCTGCCTGCCTAATGTTCAGGACAAGGGCTCTCACCATGTAGATGTTCCAGTAAAAGGGGTCTGACCTCTACTGTGGCTGCCAAGAGTAACTGTAAGATGGGAAATAGTAATGAGTCTGCCTTTCTCCCCTGCCTGGGAACTAGGTAAGGGACGACATCCCACTTGACATTAAAAGAAAAAAGCAGGCGCAGAAAGGAGATGGGATTTGCGCCAGGTCATGCAGCACATCAGTGGCCAGGAACAGAAGCCAGCTCCCACTTCCCTTCTCAGACTCCTCTTCCTCCTGCTCTCTGCAAATCTCTTCAATGTGTACTTTAATCACTAGACCATGTTTGTTTTCATGGTCGTGCATTCTGCCCATAAAGCACACCCACATGATATTGGATCCTCTTTGCCTTGGTGAGGCAGGTGGGTGGATAGCAAGGAGAAGATTATCAGTTCCCCAAGTCCTTTCCAAGTTAGGAATCCTGCTCAGCTCCGGCACTGTGAATTTCTTAGGGGGAGCTCTAGACTTTCCGACTCCTTGTCCCACTAACACTCCCTTGTCCTGGGGGAAAGGAAGCGTGTAGAGCACTTTAAACCTGAACTGGCAGACAGGAAATCCAGTGCACTGTCTGAAGAAGACACAAAGTGATAAGGGGCTGAAATGTTCAGCGTCCTGAAGGGAGGGAGGAGAATAAACCCCTCTGCACAGCATGAGGATGCATCTACGTGTCACTGTCATTCAGCATGATGCGTGCTGGAAAGGCCCATGCACTCATTTGTTAGCCCATGTTTGAACTCTAGTGAAAAACGAGTTGACAGCCTCCCTGTACCTCTTGCTGGGTTCCAAGCAGAGCCTTCTATTTGAAAATACAGCACCTTGTGCAAACAGGCTTCCTTTATCTCCAGCATGAGGGAGCGGAGGGCATTGTCTTTTATTTTGATACAGAAGCTTGCAGGGCCAGAAGGCTCCAGAGAACAGACTACCAGAAACAACTGGCTTCAGGCAAACAAAGGAGATTGGATTTTAGAAGCAGGAGGCCTGAGGACAGCCGCACTACACCAAAGGGAAACTGAGTAGGTAACAGAGCAGGGCAATAAACTTCAGTGAGTGACAGAAGCTCTGCTGCTTCTACTCACAAGAAAGATGCATACGATCAGACCAGCCCCAGGAGCAGTCTGTGGTGTATCCCATGGGAAAGGGCCTGGAAGGGAGAAGCAGGCAATGCTTGACTGTGATTTTGAAGTATTTCAAGTTTTGAAACTTAAACACTCAGTTGTATGAGTTGTATGAGCTTTTCAATTTAATAATTAAATGTTTTTAATAATAAATACTATCTACTTTCCTGTCAGTCATTTCAGGGGAGAGCACGTAGACTGTGTTTACTTCACCTCTTCTAGATTTATCTTGCAACTATAAAGGCTCGCTTACACTGACAGCTCCACTGTCAGCTGTGCAGCTCCTGCAAGACTGCCAGGGCAAATATGTCTTCCCATAAGGGAAGAAATGCAGGCTGAACCATCCTTACACTACAGTTCACTGGTCGGAGACTGTGGGAAGGAGGAAGTCTGCTTTCAGGGAGTCATGGTTCAGCAAGACAGCACCGTGCAAGGGCTGTGCTGTGACCACATCTGTAAGTGCAGCTCTGCCCATGGGAATTAGGAGTTTGATGATCCAAAGGGCAATATAAAGTGATGTTGTTTGTTAGCCAGAAACTAGATGCATAAAATAGTTTTATTTCAGCACTGGAGGGGACTCTTGGGTCCTTACTTCATCTGCACACGGGTTTATCTCCACGTTTGGGAAGTCTTAGCTTCACCTCCATGTTGTATCAATGTCAGATTATTCTGCTCTACTCAACGAAATCCAACAGGGCAGGGAGCCTCCAGGGAAACCTGTCATCAAGACCACTCCCTGAAGAGAAAGACCTCAAAAAGAGGCAGGAAATGTGCTTAGTAGAGCTGATGACAGTTTTCCAATATGTGCTTTCAGTCAGTGTTTACTAAAGCATCACTAACATTGCACACAATGCAATCACAACCCAGCAACAAAAATATGGCAAAGCACTGAAGTGGTAAGAAAAGATACTGCTGGAATCTCTCCTGCTTTGCCTAAAACCTGCTGTACCTGTAGTCATATTAGTGTATCAAATAAATAAATCATTAAAAAAAAAAAAGTAACTGAATTACCAGAATGTGTACTTGAATATCATTAAGATTAATGAAGATCAGCGTAAGACATTATAGATACACTAACTACAGAATCACTCTGTGAAGAGAAAGGATACAGCGAAACTGTTGCTGTCTTCAGTGGTGGGTGTCCTTCCTGCTACTCCTTAGCAAACTGCTATCCAACACTGAGCAGCCCTCAGAAGAAGATTCAACAGGCTTTGTTTCCAGTGGATAACAGTCTGAACAAAGAAAACTCAGATTTAGCTCAACTGAGCTGAACTTTATCTCTGAGACCAATGCCTCCTGTGACACACTGCCATAGCAACAGGAAGGCCTGTACTAGAAAGGGTGCTGACTTCTTTCTGCCCTTCGTCTTTGGTGGTTTAAACCATCATTTTTCCACCAAAACCAAATTTTCTGGGAAAATAAGATGAGATAAGGCCATGGAAAGAAAGATATTTATAGAGGCAGAGCTTGGCAGGTATTAAGGAAGATAACCTGTGCCTGTCCCTGGGCAGTTGCGTAGTTGTTCCTTGCTCGCTGTAAGCTTTGGACTTCCTTTTAAAAAAATCCTCATGTAACTTGCAGTTCACTTCAGAAGGTCTGAGCTAGGGTGAAACTCTTGTCATGCACAAGCGTGATTCTTGTGAAATGAAGTGCAGTAATTGGAGCTAGCAGGCTTTGGAGCAATCTGTCTCCCTCAGAAGGGCGTAGATTCCCCAGGGATGAGTTCATGCAGGTGGGCACCTTGTCCCATCAGCTGCCATGCTTGCTTGTAGACGATTCAAAGCTGAAACAGGAGGGGCATTTTACAGAGCTCCCTTTCATGTTGTTTCACTGGCTGATCAGAAGCTGATGTGTTCAATTAGAAATTTGGCCCAAAATTGCCCTTTAACAATACGGAGGCTACATGTTTTCTTGAGATGCACATTAAAAAACCCTATAGTCTTTGTGAGATCAGACCCTATAAGCTTCATATCTCTTGGATGCTAATGCCAGCAACCCACAGCAGTTAATTGCAAGTTTTACTTGCAGACTGTAAATGATGAAATCTCACTATAAAAGAGATTTCTGATGTAGGGTACTATGCAAATTTTTATGTTACTTCTGTGGAGGAAGGTCTTGCAATCAGATAAAACACAAAGGCAAATGAACTCATCAAAAGAAACCACAAATGAAAAGCAAACATTCAAAAAAGAAAAAGAAAAAAGCCTCCCTTCTGGGAGAACCTAGGGCCCAGGTGGTGGTAGGGTGTTGTCCTCAAGAGAAAAGCCGTTTTCTAGTTTGCAGGTGCTTCTAGATTATTAGGTATTTCTAATTATTAAAATCTGGCCCAGTCCATCTTAAATCTCAGGAATATGATTTTCATGCAAGTATCAGGCACAAATGAGAAGAAAGGCTGTATTTACTGACATCGTTGTTACAAAGTAGCCAGGACACAATAGCTACTCACACTCATAGACAACAACTTTCAGCTGTTGTCTTTTATAAAGTTCAAACCTGCTCTGAACCAAATATTTTTTCTCCTGGTCAGAGTTTACAGTCTTTATTCCTCAATGTTCAGTAGCAGCAGAAAGGGAAAGTCTGTGTTTTATTAGTTACGGTTCTTTATTTTAGTTTTATTTTTTAACACTGTCAAATATCCCCAACACCAAAACAACATTAAAATTTTGTAGGAGGTTTGCTGCTGATATAATGAAAAATAATTACATTTATTTATCATTACAAATAATAACAAGGACACAATGGGCCATAGATATAGTCACATTTGGCCATTGAAGTGTTCTTGTAATAGTGCATTGGGAGTCTAATCATGATTCTGAAAAAATCACTGTCAAAACCTACATCAACTGAAATAGCAGAAGAGAGATTGCAACCTGAGCATTTTATTTTTTCCAGTTTTGATTTCTCTCTGAAAGAAAATTCATCAGGATTGTGTTGGTCTGTCTTAAAACCTCCAAATTTTCTACTTAGGGCAGAGAGGTTTTTACACCAAGAGGGAAAGAAGATGGTACACGTGAGTCGGGGGAACAACTTCTTCCTACAAGTCAGCTGCAACAATGCAGATAAGTTTGCCATTGACATCACTTAACTTGAAAGCACTATTTTGTCTAAAGAAATCTAAGGCTTTTTCAGGCAAAATTCTCATCTGCCATGCCCAACTTCCATTAAGGAAACATTGAGAGAAAGGGTAAGTGGATTATTTAAAGGAACAATTAATCAAATCTGCTTACTAAACTCATCTTCTAGCCCTTGATATTTCACCTAGGAGAGGAAAGCCAAATTGCTTTAAAATGGTCACTTCGCCCGGCTTCCCTTTTTGTGTTTGTCCGAACTCTCCTAAAGTAACAGAGCCAATTCTGCATTCCCAAAACAATACATATGTTAGATTTCAACCAGGGGTCTTGCTTTCAGTTTAAACTACCTGGCACATGAAGAAAGTTCCTACTGACCACTCACATCTGGACTTACTTGCTAGCGAGTGTTTTTTAAAGCAAAAATAGCCTTTCAGTAACTGCAGCATGAGCTTAAAGGGAAGAGATGATGGCCAGACAGCATGCAGAAGAATAAGACCTTTGAACAGCACTGTGACCTAGAGGGATGCTGAAAAACAGTCTGTAGTGTCTGCTTTTTTTTTTTTTTTTTTGTGCAAAAGAATGCTGCTTCTACAGGAGTTTTAGATGCACATTAACTGCGGCCTGTGCACTAGGTATAGAAATGGGCTGCCTGCCAAGCATGGACTTTCCCAGGGGTTTTGCTTGATCACAGTAACAGAAGTTGTCAGCACCAGCAATCAATACCCAGGGGGTCACTGGTCTAACCAACAATGCTCATGTCTTGTCAACCCTTTGGTATCTAGTTTGGCAAAACTCCGTACCAGCAAAATGTAGCAGAGACAGAGCTCTTTGCGGTTGGAGGGGTACTAGGAGAGATGAACACAGCTACAGCACAGAAAAACAGGTTTAATAACTGGACCTAAGGTCCTCCTCCATTACATTCTCTTCACCAGAATCACTGATTTATTCACATATCAGGGAATCGCTGAGAACAGCTTCCATTCAGATGCATATTCCTCATGAATTCATTGACTACTCATTAACTAACCATTTTGTTTCAGAAAGTTCTTCTTTTGAATGATCTTATTTTTATTTATTTATTATTTTTTTCTTTTCTCTAAGTAGCAACTAAGATTCAGCTATTGTTTTTTCTCCAAATGCCCAGCTTTGGAGAGGGGAGGTTTTCAGTGACTGTGACCATAACTGGAGTACTGTCTTCTCCTGGAAACCCATATACCTTTGACTGGATATTCAGAACCAGTGGCTACAGCAGTGAGCAAAAGAATTTGTGATCAAAGTCAGGATTCAAGAAATTAGGACTGTAGCAGAAATGTAATATAAATAATAGATTTCAAGGGCAAAATACAAATGACCTTCATCTCTGCACAGCATATCAGACTGCTCTCTTTCCCCAGTTTAGGATCCTACCCTTATGGAAGATTACCCTACACATCTCAGAATCCATACAGTGACGGATGAGCCTATGTTCATGTTAAGGTGAATTTGAGTTTGTCAGACCAGGCAGAGCTGTGGTAAAATGGCTTAATTAATTACTTGGAAAATGCAAGGCACGTACTCAGGAACTCTGAAAACATGACTGATAGGTTTGTGTAGAAAAGTTTGGAGTGTAAAAGCAAGAGGAGATGGGGGAACTAAAAGGACCAGTAGGCAGAAGATGGTGCTGTGACTCTCCAGGAAGCCAAAAGCCTGGAACAACCAACCCTCAGAAACACTCCCAAAAAAAACCCACACAGAGCAGCACCGGCATGTTTGGCAAACACTGAAACAAAAATGCCCCCACCTTGCCAAGTTGGCAGAGAGAGACGTGATGTGTGATCATTATAATGAACCCTGGCTAACACTAGTGTGTCCTTAGCACAGGCTGGTAAGGGAGGTAGGGCCATTCCTCTGTTAACACCCCCTCCCATCTATATGCAGGCTGGCAGTGTTTTTTCATGTCTCATAATTTCCATAGCTGCCACATCCCAGCCCAAACCAAGAGCTGCAATCTCAAATGCACAGTGGAGACAAGTGAGTAAATCACAGACTGATGATGAAGGGACTTGCAATGTGGATGCCGGTCTCTATTCACCTAAAAACATACTTCATAATATGCAGCAGATGAGGCTGGGCTGAAACAGCTGAGTATCGACAGATCATCGCAAGGTATCTGTCAGAGTCATAAGAATCCTTCCTCTCACAGATGAGGGGCAGAGGAACAGTAAAAGAAGAACAGGGAAGAAAAGTGGCTCCTCAATTACTGACCAAAGGCATGGCCAGAGATTTGGTCCCCAAAAGCAAATTCTGCTCTTACTCTAGCCATAAGCATGCTTTAGGCAATGAGTAGAGCTGAGGATAACAATGTGGCTGGCTGCAAAGCAGCAGAACCTGGCTATGTCTCAGCATGCTCAGCAATGACCTCTTTTCAGGGCAACTGTGGGCACTAATAACTAATGCCTCAGTCAAGAGAATGCCTTAAGTCATGCAGTGTCTGCAGCTGAGAAGCAGCTTTCCTTCAGTTTTCAAACTGCTCCTTAAATGGTTTTGTCATTGGCCTTCCTGCAAGTCACAGTTTCAAATCATGTACGCAGAGAAAGATCTAGCCCCTGACCCCTTCACCAGCGTGCCCCTGGCTATTCCATTTCAGGTGTAGGGTCACTGAGAGAGGATGAATCATGATTTGAGTTCTGAGATGTTACAGCTAGTGGCAGAGAGATATCAGTAAGACGTTTTTGAAAGCAAAGGTACCAATACCAGGCAAGTCTTTCTTAGCAGTCGAGAGCTGAATTGCAAAATCACAGCCACAGAAGAGACCTTGAGCCTCCCAGCAGTACTCGTTCACCCTCAAAGCTAATCTCATTCAAAAACAGTAACAAAATTTACACCACATTTAAAATTTTGCCTCTTGCCATTTCTCTGTTGCTGCGTTTAAAACAAACTCAGTATTTTATAAACTCAGCTGGGTTCAGACCTTCGGAGCCTGCAGATTATTCAGGGCTGAGGGGCTCTCTTGCCTCCATGGCATGCTAGGCATACTGAACTGCTGGCAGGCAGTACCACCTGGCATTGTATGCAGGATCTCAAGTAGAAAAGACCATAGTGTCGTGCTCTGGTTCGTCCTCCTCCAAGAATGACATAAGCTAATGTGTACAGAGATTCTTATTCCAAAGGGCTTCAAGCTATTTTCCAGGAGAAAGCACCTGTTCAGGGATGCATGGAAATGCCAGGGCATTAATCAGGAACAGCAGTGTAGAAAAGGCAAAACATGAGTCCTAAAAATGGGTCTGCAGCAAATAGGAAGGGTAGGCAATTATTTCAGTACCTTCATGAGAAGTCTTCAGAAGCAGCATTCCCCACTGCTCTTGCAGCAGGGATCTTTAGATGGAGCCCAGAACTCCACCAAGTCAGTGGGAATCTTTTTGTTTGCTTCAGTGAATGTTGGACTAGCCCCATATTAGATGCAGTGTTAAGAACCTCGGATTTACACTGCTCCAAAAGCTGGACGTGAGCTTGCCCTATCCCAGCTCTCAGCTTCACTTGATGCAGTACTGGAATGGCAGAAACACCAGATGCAGATGGTTTCAGTAACTTCTTGTGTGTCTATAGTCAATCTAATAAATTTTATGCTTTGAATACCCCCCATTAATAACACAGCAAAATTCTGGCTTAGGCAGCTGTTTGGAATTGCATTTTACTGGCCTGCCAGAATGCAGTCTGTGTGTAACAAATTCTGAACTTTTCCAAGTTGGCCTATGTCACTTTCTGCAGAGAGAGTGAAACCTTTCATTTTTAATTCTCTGCTTTTCCCACTGTGTTTTATTTGTTTCTCTGGAAAGTCAGACAACTTAGGGTACTCTCTAATGGAATTTAGTCTTACAGAAAATCTCATAGATCTGCAAGGGGCTAAAGCAATGAAAACTGGAAGCCATTATCTTTGCAATACCAGAACATTTGTTGTCTGAATTAATGGCTGATTTCAGGGATACATGCATTAATGGAATACATCATTTATGAGATGCTAAATTACAAGCAATATTCCCATTCTTTATGAAATACTTTGGCTATTTAGAATGGGAACATTTCACAGGCTGAAGCACGGTGATGTGCTGCAGGAGGTCATGGCAGAAGGCAGCAGGCGATGAATTGGTGAACACAAGAACTCAGCAGGTCTGTTCAGCTCAGCCACAGGATCGCATTGCTTCTGAAGTCAAGAAACTTGAGGTTCCCTGAGGTCTCTAGTGCCCTTTTTCTACTTATAAGTATGTAAAATAAAAGTGGAAACTCTAATTATGATGGTGATGAAGATCATGAAAATTGTTATTTCTGAAGTGGCTTCCATGGCTGTCAGTCGTACCTGAGAACCAACTACATTAGATTCTGTGTAAACTCACAGCAAAGCCACGTTGCATAGAAACCCTGAGGCAACTGGCTCAGAATAGTACGTTTCAGAATTGCAAGTATGAAATACGGGCCTTTTTCTTCCATGCCTCTCCAGCAGTGATCATATAATGCGTGTACAAGTCATTGCAGAAGGCGGACTTGGAGCTTCCCTTCTGTTCATGTGACCTTCAGGTAGTATCTTCCTGAGCAGAAAGCAAGCTGCTTTTTCCTCCAAGCAGCACATCCCCGTGCTGTAAGCTGGGAATGCTGCACTGCAGAATGGAACAGCCAGTTCCAGCAGCACTGAGTGCTGCCATTGCTATTTACGGTAGATCCTACTTTATTTTCCTGTATATAATAGGTATAATGCGGGAAGCAAATACCATGGCTAGACCACTTCAAGGGCTCTGGTTTTTACTCATTTGAATGTCACAAATTTACTGTGAAGAATTTATACTAGTCAGCCGCTGAAGCAGTGAATGATACTGGCAACATCCTAGATGTGCAGTGAGACAACGAGACAGACGGGCAGCCCACACAGCAATCTCCTTCCTTCAGTAAACTGGTGGGAATAATATGTTAATCAGTTTACAGAATAAATTGTCCTGTGAGCAGCAGTCTGAATGCACTCCTGTCCACTGGCAGCAGTGTGTTTTGAGTCATGACCCTGACCACTCTTGCAGGTTAAACAGTCAGATGAAGCTTGTATCAGAACGGGGGAATCTTTCTCAGACAATACAAAGTATTTTGGTAGTGATGTGAATGGCACATTTTGCAGCCATATGTGGACCTGCTGTCACACTGATGGGGCTAGAGGTGTCAGCCTATAGACGAAGCAGAAACCTTGTGTTCTTACCTTACTAAGTACTATAATAAATTAATAACATTAAAGATCCCATCATGTCATACATGACAAGTGTAGTGTTGATATAATTCTCTTGGCAAAAGCCCAAGCCAGGTAATTATCCTCTGTCTCCCTTGATTTGATCTGCATGGGCAGTGGCTTGAACATTTCTTCCGTGGTGATGCTGGTAGGAACTGTAAGCTATCAGTACTCTTGCAAGCTACCCCAGAGACAAACATGATGCCTTTAGGATTTGTTCTCTTTCCTTGTTTATAAAAGCATGTTTGATCTCAAAGGAATCTTTGCTTGAAGATCTGTATTCAAGGGAGAAATGTGTTGAAGCACTCATCTGCGATTGTTTATGTCAAGCACTGACCAAACAGCTAACAAGTGCTCTTTGTAATGCTAGAGATGGGGGAGGGCAGCATGGAAAGTGATGCCTCTGTTCATGTGTAAGCACCAGTTTAAAAGCACGATATTACTCAAGTATCTACAAAGATATCAGAAATGCAAAATTATATCTTGAGTCTAGTTTTTGAAGTTAATGGCATTTGTGATGAGCACTATAAGGTCATTTGTAAATAAAATCTCACAAGTATCAGAAACACAAATAGCAAGAGTTTGATCACATGCAGGGGACCCATTTGCTAGGCTGTAGGTATGGCCTTAGTCTCGTTTTCACAGAGCTGTGAACTGGAAACAGACCACAGAAATGCCAAACAATCTTCCGCTATTGTATTTTTCTTTTATTTGCTCAATTTGTTCTGTGATTTATACGGAGAACACAATTTGGAAGATTGTATTGTTGTGCTAGCAGTAAGACCACACAACGTTCTTTGACTCTCTTACATCAAAATGAATTATTTTGCAACTTTGTCTATGCTGTTAAATCAGGAATTGGGACAGTAGGCAGAAAATGGATCTGTGATTAAACTAGATTTCCTGGTTCATGTGGATTTCCAAATTTTAAAATATTTTTTGTCACATAATAGAAACTACTTTAGAAAAAAATTGGTAATTTATTACAAAAATATAATTTCTGAGAAAAAAAATCTTTCAGATTTTAGGGAGCATAGATTCTCTTCTGAGGTACCTCTCTCCCTCCATTCCAAGGGATACAGAAATTAAGTGCCTGACTTTTACTGCCTCAGTAAACTACAAAAACCTTGGAAAGCTAAATCTAGGCCACAAACCACAAATGACAGTATTCACCTTCTTCAAATACCACTATCCTTAATAAAAAAAAAGAGAAAGTATTTGTATAAGGAAGCTGAAAATATATTTCTATTGATGTTAAACATCTTGATAATTTTCCAGAGTAAAAAGCAAGGCCTACTTTCTATAGTAACAACTTTTGGATTAACCTGCACCGTGATAAATGCCAAGCTGTATCTGAAAGCTCAGGCTGAAGGGATCCAGAATTTAAAACTCTACAATGAAGATGTTTATACATATACTGCTTCCCCACTGCTCCTCTGACAGGTGTCTCCATTTGACCTATTGTTGACATCTGCTTTAGAACTCAATTAACCCAGCTGAAATGAATCCCACCCTTAGTGTGCTCCATTAAGGGTGGTTTGTTCCTGTACTTAAACACCAGCTTTGAGAGTTGTTCTCTTTCTTGCCCTGCCTGGTAGTTATTCCTTGTACAGAGAAATTATGTAAAAAAGTGCAATTGCTTCAGCTCCTGTCTACTGTTTTGGCCTTTATCTCGGGAGAAATATAAAGAATAGCAGTTAACAAACAAATATCTGTAGAGATGGAGCAAGAGCAATGTTTGTTATAAAAAGAGAGCAAGTATGTAAGGTAAGCCAAATACTGAATAGTTTTAGAAGACTACCGGGCTTCTGAGCTCTCACCCTGTGCCTTAAAGTGAAGTTAAGGCCACGTGAAACAAGGCAATGGCAGGTTTCCTGCTGCTACTCTACAAAATTCTTGGTAGAAAATCTTGGGCGGTCACAGAACCCTGTGCCTTAGATGACCTCTACAAGGTGCTTTCTTGCAAGCCCCAGGGAAGAGCTTCCCTGGAGCAGTCAGTCATGCTGCACCTGTCCCTCCCGCTCTCGGCTGCAGCTGTGGAGAAGAAGTGAGTGCTTTAGTGAGTCACACAGGATTTAAAATCCATCTTGGTTTTGGATTTTGTCAGGATCACTGTCTACAGCAAAGGCAAAAATGGAACACGCCTTGACCTCAGTTGGTAAGCTATTTCTAAATTATACAGTTCTGGATAGATGAATCCCTTCTCACTGTGACTCAATAGTTTTCAGCTACGTTCCCTTAATAAGGTGTGCTGGTGGGTAGAGAGGCTATAGGGACAGACTGGGTTAGGAGTCAGCAGTGTTCCCTTCAAGCCAACAAGGCAAGCACAGAAGCGATTCACAGACAGCTTCTTAGCCCCAGTGCACTGTTGAAGCTGTGCTGAGAAAGGTAGCTATGCCAGAGCACAGAACACATCACGTTACAGGAGCATTCGTATGGCGGCAAAATAGGGAAGAGCTCAGATAGATTTAAGTGTTCCTGAAGCTCATCAAGCTGGACAGCCAGACAAATGACCCAAAGCAAATCACTAGAGCGTAAACTATGAGGGGTGAAAAGCAGTGGTGATCTCTTTCTGACTTTAGAGATGGTCTTGAGCCTCTGATGTTTTGGACTTTTTATATTTCTGTCTTGAGTCTGGGATAATGGTATAAATAACTTCACAGAGCTTAAAGAACAGTGAGAGGAACAAGAGCTCCAGAATGGAAGATGTTTAAATGTACAACAAGCATTTTTGAGGAAGATGCATGTTCCATATGAAATGTTAAAGGTACTATAAAACAATTCTGCTCCCTCTGCTGAATATTTTTGTCTTTACTTTGTAGAAAAAGAGGAGCTGCTGCTTTAACCGGACTGGGAGTGTTGCTTTGCAAAAGGAAAGGGTCAGCTCCATAAGAATAAAGCAAGGCACTCCCTTAATACCTTAGACAATACACAGGAGTGTGAAGAAGAGTTTTGGGAAATTTCAGGTTCCTATCTGAATAAAAAAATATCATGGCACAAATATGGAGCAGTACACAAGCAGGAAAAAACAAGGGTAAAATCACCATGCCACTAATATTACTGAGATTTTTTTGTTGTTGTTATTGGCCAAAATCATAGAATCATGGAATGATTAGGGTTGGAAGGGACCTTGAAGATCACCTAGTGCCGACCCCCCTGCCATGGTTGGGCAGGGACACCTTTCCACCAGACCAGGCTCCTCAAAGCCCCGTCCAACCTGGTCTTGAACACTTCCAGGGCTGGGGCAGCCACAGCTTCTCTGGGCAACCTGTGCCAGTGCCTCACCACTCTCACTGTGAAGAATTTCTTCCTAATATCTAATCTAAATCTGCCTTCCTTTAGTTTAAAACCATTCCCCCTTGTCCTTTCACTACACGCCCTTGTAAAAAGTCTCACTCCATCCTTCCTGTAGGCCCCTTCAGGTACTGGAAGGCTGCTCTAAGGTCACCTCAGAGCCTTCTCTTCTCCAGGCTGAAGAGCCCCGACTCTCTCAGCCTGTCTTCATAGCAGAGGTGCTCCGGCGCTCTGATCAGCTTTGTGGCCTCCTCTGGACCCGCTCCAACACATCCATTTATGTCCTTTTTGTGTTGGGGGACCAGAGGTGGATGCAGTACTCCAGGTGGGGTCTCACCAGAGTGGAGTAGAGGGGCAGAATCCCCTCCCTCGACCTGCTGGCCACTCTGCTTCTGATGCAACCCAGGATACGGTTGCCTTTTTGGGCTGCAGGCGCACACTGCCGGCTGAAGTTAAGTTTCTCATCCATCAGATGAGAAGGGACAAGGATTTGACCCTGGAAGAGGTCATGAAAGAAGTGGCATTCACCTTGGGTTTTCTCTGAATGGAATTGAGGCAGTTATTTTCTTCCTCCTGGTAAGACAGTCCAGATTTTCTATTTTGTGGGGATTCTTCAGATTTTCTCGTTATGTAGGTAGTTGCTCCAACTCACAAGGAAAATAAAGACAGCGACAATAATCAGCTTTCTGAGAGCTGGATTGCACCAAAGGGGTTTGGGGAGTACTGGCTACTATAACAAGTTCCCATCTTGTCCACTTCTATTATGTCACTCAGTCATTAGTGAATGACTGCACGGAAATCTGCAAGTGGAGTTTGGCTAAACATTTTCAGGCTCAGGCAGATGCATCCTTGGAAAGATTGTGTGAACCTTTTATTCATGTTACATATCATCTACAATGCTCTAGAGTATAATACCAAGGATGCAATTGCAAGGTTTTGAAAGCCAGATAGTATATGCAGGTGAACTTCAACAATTTCTTTCATTTTACATTTTAAGAAGCAACTCAGAAGCGAGGTGGGTAAGTGCCCTGGAGAATGCTAGCTTAGTTGGAATGTTGGTTATGTAAATGTGGCCCTTTAGTATTTGCTACCACATGGCTGATTTGTTAATACTTTAAGCATGCACATGTACATTTCAAGTCAAATACTGCTAAGGAAATATCAACCTGACCCCAGGCACTTAGTCTTTTGGCTGTCTTCAGGATCAGAAGACTGTTTTGAGGTAGGAATATTTTAGAAATTTAGCTTGGTCAGAAACATAAGATGGACATTTTCAACATTGGCAGCATGATTTCCTTGCCCAGTGCAACTTTCATAACCATTTTACCTTTTATAAAGTAAATGCTGACATCAAAATTAAGCATATTACAAATGGCTATATTTAATGGTCTGATTATAAGGACATACCTGACTCTTAGTAATACTGTGAAAGAAAGTTATTGTAGCTATTGATTTCTAGTGTAATTATGAGTCATTTTCTCTGATTTAATGCTTGTGCCAATGAAGGTTAGGATGCCCAAGGGGCTGTTTCAGGCTTAAAGAAAAAAAATGGGAATAGAAAGGGAGCGTGCCCTGTAGAATGGCAATGTCTTTCATTCAGAAAACATCTTTACATATATAAACCACTTTTAGATGTATAGCTTGGCTTTGAGAAGAAAGATTTACTTCCCTTCCCATATGGAACTGGAATAATAAGAAACAAAACTAAAAATGGCAAAAGAGAGCGGGATACCATACTTCAAAAGGCTTTCTAACATTAAATACCCTAGAAAGAACAAATCACGGTTTAGATTTATCTGTCGCGTAAGTATGACATTTAATAGCCTTTAATACAGTTTGATCTGCTACCATCAGGACAGCTGGTATGTTCTGCGCTGCTGTTCCCCCTCAGGAATTACTTTTCACAGATAAATATGTCATGTGAACCCTGTTTTCTCATATGGAGCTTCATGCATCTTTTCTAATTGTTCTGTCAATGAAAATAAAGCTTTTGACTCTGTGCATAAGAAAGTAAAGGATGATGGAAAATTGTCTCTCAGATACTGTCAGGGAAATCAGGCAGATTGCTTATGGTCCTTACTAGGATGCTGAAAACAAGTAGTCACGCTTTTAAGTGGTGATCCAATAAATACTTAAAACCAAACCCCCTCCTTCGTCTAGATCAGACAGCAGCAGATACTGTTGTTAACTAATCCTTGTTGCAAAAGGTGCTACGGTGACAACACAGACCAGGAAAGGAGTGTGGGTAGTAGGGAAGTGAGTGAGTCTACATTCCCTGACCAGGCTCCAGTTCCTCTCCAGTTCACTCTGCCCTCGTGAGGCCCCACCTGGAGTACTGTGTCCAGGTATGGGGCCCGCAGTACAAGAAAGATGCAGAACTGTTGGAGAGGGTTCAGAGGAGGCCACGAAGATGATCCGAGGGCTGGAGCACCTCCCCTACGAAGAGAGGCTGAGGGAGCTGGGCTTGTTCAGCCTAGAGAAGAGAAGGCTGCGGGGGGACCTCATTGCAGCCTTCCAGTCCCTGAAGGGAACATACAAACAGGAGGGGAATCAACTTTTTAAAAGGGTAGATAGTGACAGGACAAGGAGGAATGGATTAAAGCTACAGGAAGGAAGGTTTAAATTAGATATTAGGGGGAAGTTTTTTACAGAGAGGGTGGTGAGGTGCTGGAACAGGCTGCCCAGAGAGGTGGTGGAGGCCCCATGCCTGGAGGTGTTCAAGGCCAGGTTGGACGGGGCCCTGGCCAACCTCGTGTAGATCCAGGCCTGGAGCTTGGTGTCCCTGCCTATGGCAGGGGGGTTGGAACTCTATGATCCTTGGGGTCCCTTCCAACCCAGACCTTTCTATGAATCTATGAATCTATGAATCCTCTTCCGTCAGCCCCTTAATTACTCACATTACTGTATCAGAGCTTTCTGCAAAGTGGATGGGGGGGGAGAGGGGAATACTCTTCTATTGTTCTTGCATTTTAATTCCATTCTATTGCTTTCAATATTGGCCTTTTGGTTAATGTTTTAAACTGAGGCTCAGGAGATCTGTTTTCAATTTCCTATTGGCCACAGACTTCCTATAGGGAAGCACAAGGCACACCACTAAATCTAATTTCTCAATATCTTCGGCTAAGGCGACTTACTTTGTTTCATCTATTTAGACTGTGTGCTGTCCTGATCAAGGACTGGTTTTTACTGTGCTTTTAAAAAATAATGAGTTTGGTTCTCCTAAGCTCTCCACTAAAATAATGACTTCATGAAACCAAATTTTATACTGGCAATCCTCACCAAGAGTAAACAAGAAATATGAAAAAAATAGAAAGGAGGATGTTGAATTACACGCTCTTGCCAGTACTGCTAATGGAGTGCAGTGAAATACACACAATATGAGTTGTATTTAGGTGTAATGATATGTTTATTTTCATGAGATTTATCAAAATAAGTTATATACCCTAGGGACAAACTGACTGCCAAATGTTGTGTCTTTCCCTGATTATGCTACCTGACTGGGATCTGTGTCTTCAAAGAGGATCCTGACTGTTAGCAAGTCTTCTCCTTTTTTTTTCCTCCCCATAATGAGCACAGCTCTTCTCCAAAAAAAAAAAAAAAATGCTGGTGCTGCTTTGCAGATGGCAGACATCTGCAGAAGAAATGCATCATCTTACATCAGCTGCTTTTGCTCGTGTTATCACTATAGGCACAGAGCCATTTCTGTGTTACCTAACTACCTCATTAGAGACCAAACTTCTGTGAAGAGAGCTAATACCATGCGTCCAAGACATTGCCCTAATCCTATTTTGATGACTTGATTGGCATTTATGCTAGTCTAAGACCTTTTACCTAACTATGTAGATACAAACTGCCGCATCTATTAATGCGAAATGCTTTATATGACAGACAATGGCCTGCAAAGGCATGAAGTGACTGTCTACATTCTGTCATTTAGTGTTCAAGAGATTATTTAATATTATGTCAATTTGGATTGGAGATTTACAGCACAAGAGCAGCAGTGACGTCAAAAATCAAGAAAAGATTCATCAGCCAAACCTTTGAAAATCATAACCTGGATTGAATGGGCAACAGCTGCATTGGCATCACTTGGTGATTCTCACAAGGGAATTTGGCCCCTATGTATGCTACCAGACTGGTTATGGCAAAGATTAAAATACTAATGTGGTACCAAAAAATTTCCTGGCTGAACTTTAACATCCCTAATGAAGGAACTACACGTATGTGCCTGCGTAGTTGCCTCAACACAACCTGATCTGGTTTGGGGATATTATGTATCCCAGAGCTTAGATCCAGTCTTTGATAGTAAAGCAGGGGATATATTCAATTCAAGAACAATGATTCTGCCTCAACAGCAAGAATTTTTAGGATCTTTTCTTTCTCACTGCATTTCAACACCACCTTAAGACCATTATGCAAAAATAGAAACGCTACTTTCCTCATATTTTTCTCGTCTCTACAATATTTTTAGAGGAATGTAAGGCTGAAATAACCCAAAATCAGAGACTGAGATTCTATTACTAGCTTTATTCTTCTATGCCTTAAATATAGTTGCGGCCAAAAATGTTGAGGAAACAGATGGTACACCTGAAAGGCAGGGGGAAATGCTGCATGTTGCCTTAAACTATGCTCTAGGTTGATTTTTTTTTTTTTTTTAATGGAATTCTTCCTTTTCTGTTTGAGTGACAGTCTACCTGTAGTTTTTTATGCAATCAGCATAATCCTGTTTCGTCGTCTCTCAGCTAGAGGAAAGTTTAATGCACAGTGCTGCTTGAGTTGTTACAGAGGTGGCTGCAATTCTTCAGCTAGTGATACAGCTGAACAGTTTGTGAAACAGCACAGGACAAAGCCTCCTTGTTAGTGTTTGAGAGTAGGGTATATGTAACAGAAACGAAAAGGAACAGTGAAGACTCCTAGTAGGAAGCTGAAGACCCTCTTTCTGGTTGGATGGAGGGGATTTTGAGAATGGAGCGTTTTAGCACTAAGTATTGCAATGGGAAACATCCCCAGCAATTGTCAGTCTTCTCAGGCTACAGTGCAGATGAGTCTTCTCCAAAATACATAAATATGTATTGTCTGCCACTTTTGAAACAATATGAAAACTGTTTGCAGGGCTATTATTGCTTCTTTAACATTGTATTTCCTTTACGCTAAAATATTTTCAAATCTCTGTTTATTCTCTATGCTTTTATTTTGTCCCTCTGGTGAAGACAGATGTTAACAACTTATTTATAACTTGCACCCACTTCCACCCATTGCATTATTCTCTCCACTATGTCACCTACTTGTACAATTTTCTTCTGTAGAAATGGAAAGAATGGCAAGATTCTTCTTCTGGAGCCTTGACTTGAAAGGAGCTAACCTCTTCCAAAAGGAGCAGGTACCACTCTTGTGGTAAGGAAGAGGAGGAACAAAGGGTGGTAGAAGACTCTAATGTGCTCTCTTGGATGGAGGAACCTTCATTAAGTTTCTAAGTGGCGTCCACTGGTCATTTATGCTTTAGATCCACTTCTGTGGAAAAAAATGGTTTAGCTTGGCTCTAAATGTGAAATGGAGCTCCATGTTGATAGAATGTGGTTTCTCAGAACTTTCACATGTGCTTGAGCATTCCTGTCAGGCATGTTTATAATTTTGAAAATAAAAGCAGATTGAGGGATGGATTTTTCCAATTAAGATAACCATTTATTGCTTGCTACCAAACGTTTAGCCAGAGACACCCTAAGGTTTTAGTCTCGTCTATTCTAATTTTGCATATACTGGTTTTACACATGTATTACTCCACATAATATGAGGGTGAGTCTTCTAATTAACATTAGTATAAATAAAAGCAGAAACAGAACAGCTATTCTTCTAAAATAGCTAGCTATTAGTGATGGTTAGGCTATTATTGAGAGGCACTGGGTTACGGATGTATTTTAAATGCCTTGGCTAATCAGAATGCTTCAAATTAAAAATAAAACAAATACTAGTGATAACCACGGGGAGAGTGTAAAAGAACAGGCAATTCATCCTAATGTACTCTTTACAGCTCCCTTATTTTCTGTGATTCTAATCAGCTGAGACTCTCTCTCTCTTGAATTGAAACATCATAGCTGACTGGATGGATTAAAAAGATTAAAACGGAGACATTTGCTGCACACTGTATGATGGTTTTATACATGGAAGCATACACCTTAAGTTGCGAGCTTTAACTTCAAAGATGGAAGACTTACTTTTTCTCTAGTTTTGGAAATAAACCACTAAACTTCTAGGAATGCCATTACATGGTTGATGACACTTCCATTGTGAGTCAGATCGAAAGACTATCTTAATGAAGTGTCTTTCCCTGGATATTTTAATGAAAAAGTTAACAGCAGTCACGTGCATATTTTCTTAGCTCTGTGCATGGAACCATTACCTATTTGCACAGATGCAGCAAGCAAAATCCCAGAGCAGGAGAAATGCCGAGATCAACGCTGGACTTTGTTCCAGGTATGCAGATAAAATATACATGTTTTTAATGCCAAGATTCTGAATTTCTGGTTTGTAATTTTATCTCTCAAGTTCTGGTGACTTCATTTTCATTCTTGTGGTTTATGACATCACCAGAATAGCCTTAATAGTTTTGTAAGCCATATTGCCTAAAGGAGGAAGGGGAGATACTGATGTGGTGGTTTTTTTTTTTTTTTTTTTTTTTTTTATTAAGGCTTCCTTACAAAATATCTGCGACAAAGAGAAGGATATCTTAAGGGACTACCTCTGTATTGCCTGTCTGTGAAGAATACTGATTTGAGGGGCGTTTTGCATAGTGTTGTTATCCATCATAATAAATGTCTACCCAGCATAGAATAACGCTTTGACCAGAGAGACTATTAAAATGCATTCCCTCAGCATGCCACTAATGTATGCCTATTTTCTGTAGCCTACAAATAAGTAATAAGTTTACTTTGTGCTTTATAAATCTCGGTGTAATGGTTCCCACTGAAAATCCCAAGTAATTCTTTGCAGACTACCTCTCCTTAATGATGCTAGCATAAGGGTTATGTTGATGAAAATTATTTCTGCTGCTTTTCAATGATCAGCAACATACACCTGTCATTACAGCAACAGTTATTACTGTCCTGCTGCATCAGGATTGAATGGTGGGATTTGACCTCAGGAGCAATTTTAGATTGTAAACTTTTCTTCTCAGAGACTGACTACAAAGCATAACTGTCTGCAGTGTTATTTCTTTTTAGTTTGACAGCTGAAGTCCTCTTTTGACCCTACATGTTGCTTTAATGTCATAGTGAATTTTCAGTGCATCCTGTAATAATCCTGCCTCAAATACCAACCAGCAAACAGTTATGTCAGGAAAAGGGGAATGCTGGCTATAGAGAGGGTTATTTTGCAATGTTTCTACGATGCTGAAGCTGCACCTACTCTGTGAAATGACTCTATACTTAAAACTCTAGTTCAGTTGTTCTCATCTTTGCAGAGTAGTAGCAGTATTAATTTGATAGACACTGTGAGGAAACTTGATCCTGTTCACTTTTATGTAAAGTACCCAACGAAGTCAATAATTGAAACTTGCATTTCCATTATTAATTTGTGCTGTTTGCCCTTTTTATTTTATAGATTAAGGAAAAGAAATGCATGGGCAGGGTCCGTAGACATCTGTTAATGGAAAAAATGGGAAAGTGTTTCAGGTAATGTACTTAAAATATCTCATTCAATTTGGACATGCTTGGGACTGGTCTCTATTGGACTTTCATCATAAAATCCACAATTTTGGTTTTAAATTACTTAAAAGCTTAAACTAGACTAGACATTTGCTGTGTTTGCTCTGTCAAATCTTTTGAAGGGATGGGGGGGAAAGCTCATGTTTCTGGAAGACTGCCACAAGTACAATGGTGGCCCCTAGTTCTCCTTTATTCGGCTCTGTCACTGAGTTGGAGAGGGCTTGGGATGTTTTTTACATCGCTGACTTTCATGCGAGTACTTCCCCTTATGTACCCTGAGAGTTAATACTACTATGTCATGGACTATGGTATTGTTTAATAAGAATAAAGGTATACCAGAGATCTCTAACACAAACAACTACTCACAGTACATAATAATTGAGCTATTTGTTCTATGTAACAGTCTTTCTTCACAGATCTATCTGTGCCAATTTTATGCAATGTCAGCTTTTTGGGAAAAGAGCTGCTTTAACTGAGTTAATGTTCTGTACAAGACTATAGTTCAACACATAAAAATACTACTGTTTTTTAAGTATTTTTTATTGTTTTGCCAATTTTTTTGTAGAGATGACTGAAATTTCATAGAAAAATCTCAGTTGCCATTTATAAAAATGAACAGTTGCTTCTTAATGTTAGTGTTACAGCTTCCAAATTCCATATATAATGACCTGTGCACTCCCATGATCTCTTATTATGAATGCTATAAATGTATTTTTTACAAGGTGCCTGCCTATCTAGATGCTCTTTGTAGTAAGCGGAAAGAAATAGACACTTGTGTAAGGCCTCTGGCAACTAGAACTAGTTCTACGAACTGTTTCTGACAGTACTAATAGCAGTATGACAGCTCACGTGTCTCTTCTCTGTAGGAAATGATTGGGCACTAATCTGGCTCAATGCAAGAGTTTGACTGCTCAGGGTAGAGAGTCAGAAATTCCCTAGTGCCAGAAATCCATCTGGTGGAGCTGGTATAAAAAGACAACAGCAACAAGAAACCCAGCGTATCTCATGAAATCCATGAAACCATGTTTTGTTACCCCCTGGGGTAATATTTTACAGAGCAAGCTCTTTGAGAAAGTTGATGACACGGAGGAGGGGAGGCCCAAGAGAAGCAGATGGCTTGCCACTATGTTTATCCAAATTTGTCAAACAGAAGTTGAAAGGATGGGAGTCTTGCAAGATGCTCTGGTTTGATGGATGATAGAGATCCTGCCTCTCTTCTCTATAGCCACTGGTTGATTTAATCTGCTAAAATTGTGTAATAATTGATGTAAACTCAGCGTGCTCTTCTAATAAGAGGAGAAGTATCTAATATGTAGCCAGAAATTGGTTTACTCTTTTCAGGATAAAGGGATACTGTTTCTTCTGAGGGTTTTTATCCCAAACAAGCACTCCTAGTAAGAGGTTGGCTTTTTTTTTTTTTTTTTGCAAAATGGTCTGAACTTGAGCATCTGTATGACCTCAAAAACTTTAATATTGGCATCTTCCTGGATGAGTGACCTTATGTTGGGGGGAGGAAGGGAGGAATACAGAGTCCAAGTATGTAAGTCTGCATTATAGTGGGGATTGGCGTGAACTGGGAAAGCGAGAGGGAGTCGAGTGATAGCACATGGTACGGTTGAGCAAGGTTGCTCTCTGCAGATAATCAATTCAATGTGAGGCCATGGGCTAGGCAGACCAAAGGAGCAGAGAAGGCATGTTTTCAATCACAGTGCAATAAGTAATTGTGTTGTTTCTTTTACAGAAGGATTTTTATAAAATGGAAAGGGGGAAGGGATTCCTCAAACTGAAAAGGATAAAAGGATACGATCTGGACTGGAATGATCCTTTAGACTAAAATCAAAATAGTGGAATGGATGGATTATATTAAAATACTGTTGAAATACTGGTGTCAAATTGTATTTGAAGGGTATATTTTCTTTATCTAAGTAAGCTATCTTTTGCCTAAATGGTTTCTACTTGGCAGTTTTCTGCTAGCAAAGTCTCTGTCATTAGAAGTCCTTACATGTTTGTGACTACTCCAGGTATTTTGAATTTCATTTTAAAACAGCCACTACAATTAGCCAACCAAGCCAAATTATTTTGCATGTTATGACAAAGGTCTACTTCAACTCAAGTGCTTTTCTCCAATGCTAATGACATGAAAACACAGGCTGTAGGCTATACCTGAATGAATTTTTTTTTTTTTCTCTTCCCCCCCCCCTTTTTCTTACTTAAAGCACAGATCCCAAAGCAGGTAAATACTATGCTCAAGTCATGAGGGCTCTTAGCAATTCCAGTTGTTTGGGAAGGTGTTGGAGGAGCACTGTTAAGACACGATCATCTGAAAAAGACAGGTTTTGTTGAATGGACTGTAATTCTAGTTCAAAACTGACTTTTCACCATTACCTTTTTTCTATATGCCTAATACTGAATCCATCCATCTTTGGTAACTGTGCCTGAGGAGCCCACTGCCTGTCAGATCTTGAAGGAAGAAGAGTTGCTGCTGTGGGTGTTGGTGTAGACAGCAAGTTGAATGACAAGATATTCTGTATGTACATACAAACATGTAACTCATCAGAAAAGCTTTGCTGTACTGTCGGTGGGAGTCAGGGGTGGTTGGAGGGTCAGTGTGGAGCCATGCGAGGAGAGGCCTGGCAGAAACGCTACAAAAGGTGGGCAACCTCGCTCCTTCAGAGCTGGGTCTCCACAGACCATCTCTTCACCAACAGTTCCTCCCCGGCTTTTGCCACCAGTCTCACCAATGGCAAAATGGGACCTGTAAAAAACGCCTGGCTGTGGGATTCCTGCTAAACGTGCTCTGGGGTTTCTGAGGCAGCTATGGCCCGCTCATGTCAAAATGGAACAAAAGCCCCCCTGAGGCGCCGGGGATCGATAAAAGGACCTTCCCCTGTCTCTCTTCCTTCCCCACCGGCCTTACTGCAGGTATTCCTTCAGGCAGGCGCCGGCCAAACTGGTCAGGAGATCCCTTTCCCAGTTCGTTCGTTTCGTTTCTAGCGATAAACTGCCCCTGAGGGG
>KL280808.1:14222-28170 GCA_000699545.1 Podiceps cristatus | reverse complement strand
TTTGTCATGAAGTTACCATGGAGTGATTTGGTTTATACCTTGACCTCTGTGTCTGTGTTCATATGTCCATGGCTTCATATCAGTGAAAGGGTGATTTCATTCATAAATCTGGTCCCAGATGAACCATAAAATACACTGTCAAAATGAAAACAGTGTCCACAGACAGATTTTCACCTACTTAGCAAGGTCATTTTAATTAATCTTTTTGGTTTATAGCTATGTAACTTTCCTGTGTGGCCAAGGCTAGAGAAGGAGATGCAGGTGATCGAAAGATTTTTTTTCTTTTTTTATTGCTGTGTTCTCTTTTTGAAGAGATAAGTGGGAAGAAGGAATTTGCATTTTTATTTAAAGCAACAAAAATGAATTTGCATTTTACCAAGAACTGCAGTTTTTTTCTCAATGCCTAATAAAATATTGATATTAAAATAAACAATGAAGGCACTGAACAAACAAAAATTTTAATTAGTGCTGCTAAATGATGAATTCAATTTTCTTTTCATATTTAGAACCCTTTCAGATGTTGCCCACTGCTCATTTTGGATTCAGGAAAATTTAGGTTTTTAAGTACTGCATCTAAAACAGAGACAGAGCTTAAACAACTGGAAATGAAAAATAAATAAATTAGCTTTCCGCTATCATGAGCTAGAGCTTCAAAGGTCACATCTGAGCTGCAAAGAGTGACTAGAAAGAATATCAACATGGAAAAGAAGTTTCAATGAGAGGATGAGCAATAGGCATGAGTGGCTCTGGGAAGGACTCAGGAATATTTGAGGAAAGGTTCTGGATGACAGTAGAGAAGATGACAATATCTTCTTGTTCTCCTTCTCTCCTTCTTAAGTGAGCAAAGGATTGGTCTTGGCTGAAGGTAAGCAGTTTTTATTTGGAATTCCACTATTTATTTAATAATGACAAAGGGACAAAATGAAGCCTTTCTGCTCCTCCAGTTTTTGTAGACTGACTTATACCAACTGTGTCACCATAATTCCTTGATTTATGCTAAAACAGGAATCTAATGTTTCTCTTCTCAATTAAAAATGGGCGTAGCCACGCCTTACTTCCAAGGGGAAATAGCAGTATACAGTTAAAACTCAGCAAGGCTAAGAGCCTTGATTTTAACTGAGTTTCTTGACTTTGCGCTACTGAATCCTCGTTTCCAGATCAGTAAGAGCAAAGGGACAGCTCTTCTTCAGAAAAAAAGGAACACAACAGATGATAGACAGGGAATGAATTCACAGAAGATAACAGGGAGCCCAAAGCAGAAGTAGAGCAGGTTTAAATAATAGAGTGTGCAGCAGCTTCTGCTGGGATTCCAAAAGGACACTTGTGATGCATACATGCAAGCACTTTAAATTAATAAACTCAGTTAAAAAAATAAGGCATTTTCATCAATAAATAAATGCATAAATAGAGTATTTTAAAGGCATATTATATGCATTTAATGTCCCCTTGGAGCATGGACTGTACGCTTCATGTAATTCACTTACTGTACATGTGCAAGAACAAAGACAGTGTCAGCACGCGTGTTAGTCACATTAGAATAGAAAACTATTCAGGATTGTAACATACTTGATATTGCAGAAATATCTACATGCAGATTTTCAAACCCTAGCAATTTATGTACCTAAATTTCTTTGTCCAAACTGTCACACATCAAGAAATTGATTCTAAAAGGCCTGTGCTCGGGGTTTCACAAAAATTGGACTTTTAGGGATATTTCAAGCTGGGCGTGCAGTTTTTTGTTGTTTTTCTAGCTACTGTCAATAGCTCTGACACTCTCAATGCAAGAAAAAAATATGGAAGCTTGACATGTGTGTTTGAGACCAATGGTTTTTTGTACATTTAGTGGACTTTCAGTTTGTAATGACCTATGTCAGAGTTTGTGGCCTTCATTTGTAGCTATACCCAGTGTTCTTAAGGAGGATACTTGTCAACATGCTTAAGAGACACTAAATAACATGGAGAGTGTTGCTTCTATTTTCTATTGCAAATCTTGCATGCTTAGTAGTGATTTGCTCATCCAATAAAAAATATATTAACTACAAGCCTACTGTTTGTGAGGACATTATAAACGTAAATATTTTCTCCACTGACACATGACCCCCTAACAGGCAATCACTTCTTTCTCTCTCACTCATTGCTAATGATACAAATATTTCTGGAAAATTTACAGATAAACCCCTTGCTCTCCCTGTAAAGATATACTCACGTAAAAGCAACACCTGGTAATCTCAAATCTTGATTAAATTTTGATAGTGCACAGGCTACCGAGTTGGACAGGCAAACGTGAAAGAATCATGTTACACACAGCTTCAAAAATATCCCCAAAAGCTGAGGAGTAGAAAGATTAAAAATAAAAAAGCAAAATAAAAGATGAGAAGAGTACTGGAGACAAAAAAGCAGTAACAGAGGGGGAGGCTAGGATGAAAAAAACTCTTCTTTGATCCTTGTAAAAATTAGCTTCAAATAAAAAGTATATATGTTTGGTGATCACAGACAATGTAAAAGATCTTCAGTCTTTGCCTTTCCAGTGCCTCTTTTTATTTTAACTTTTCCTCTCTTCTTTTGTGTTGCCTTTGCTGTGTACCTTACAATTCTTGTAACTTATGTCCTTGATCACTGCATGCAAGGTCAACTATTATCACAGCATCCTCCCAAATCCTCCCACTCTGTACTTCATCAGACTCTGAGAACACTGTATAAATGGGACATACTATCTAAATATCTTTGCCAAACGGGGCATTATGCAGAGAGCCAAGTAAGCTGTGCAGAGCACTGAACTCCAGCAATATGCTGAGAGTGCAGGTGCATGATGTTTTTGTATTCAAATTTCCATGGATATAGTGTAAGTCAAACTCTGAAGAAAGGCCAAATAAAGGAGTTTCATGAACAGATTTTGTAAATTTGAGAAGTAATTTAAAAAGTCACTCATAAACAGGCTCATAGTCAATTAAAAAATGAAGACAAAAAGGGGTTTGTGTTGGGTTTCTTCCTTCCTTCCTTCCTTCCTTCCTTCCTTCCTTCCTTCCTTCCTTCCTTCCTTCCTTCCTTCTTTCCTTCCTTCCTTCTTTCTTTCCTTCTTTCCTTTCCTCCTTTCCTCCTTTCCTCCTTTCCTCCTTTCCTCCTTTCTTTCTTCTTTTTCTGAATTGATATTGTGGAATAAAGATCTTTCCATTGCATGTCATCTTAGTGTAAAGTTAAAGAGATCTCCCTGGTGGCAATAGGCCTAGCAGAAGATCTCAGGGCACATGTGATCATTAATATTATCCTTAATATTATTAAACTGAGGAGCAGGAAACCAGGAGAATGGATTCAACTCCCAGAGCTGGGTGGTGAAGCACTGGCACAGGTTGCCCAGAGAGGTGGTAGAAGCCCCATCCCTGGAAACATTCAAGGTCATGCTGGACAGGGCTCTGAGCAACTTGATCTAGTTGAAGATGTCCCTGCTCATTGCAGGGGGGTTGAGCTAGATGACCTTTAAAGGTTCTTTCCAACCCAAACCATTCTAAGATTGTATGTATGTATGTATGTATGTATTTTTAAGCAGTGATCAGTGTATGGTGCCTGACTTCTCCTTGTCCCTCTAGATGCTAGTAAGACTTCAGAATTGAAGGAAACCTTCAAATTTCAGCCTTATGGGTTTGCTAAGACATTTGTGCAGAAAATCACTTCCTACATGCTATTCCCTGAAAATCTCACAAGAGAGCTTTCTGGGGAGAAGTATTCCCCTGAGCAATATAAAAATATATGCCTTGAATACTTATTTCAAGGAAGGAAAAATGTACTAAGCATGTAACAGTGCAAGTCAGGCATGACTAGCTAGATCCCTTGGATACTAAAGGGGAAAAAATAACCCTATAAAAATGATTTTATAATTAGCTAATTGCAGTTGTTTGTTAAGATCTTTGACATACAGGACTCCGCCCAGGATAGCACACCATAAATCAATTACTTTTATTAAAAGCTGATCATCCACCTGTTAAAATTTCTAACAGTCAGTTGGAAGAGAAGGGGGACCATTCACTGCTCCAGCCCAGGAGAGGGCCATGGCAGGGTTGCTGTGGTCAGGAAATGCTGCTGACCTGGTGAAGTGAGGAAGCTTTGTCTTTCAGCTGACAAAACAGTTATGTTTCCTTCCATATAGTTTTCCAGTTCTCCTCACAAAGAGATTGTAACGAGGCCTAGCAGAATAAAGCCGATATTATCTCACGCTGCAGTGAGACGGCACTTCTCCCTCTCTCTTCCAAAGTCAGATCTTGAAAGAAGCTGAAGCCAAATAACTCAGTTCAGAACAGAACAGAACAGTGGTTCTTGAGGACCCATGCTTGGCCAGTCAATGTTCTACATACCCCAGTTATCAGGGGAAAGAATGAAGCTTTTGCCACCTTGAGGAATGTACTTTGACATTTACAGATGAATATGTGCTGTATTAATTATATCATTATTTCTTCTGCAAAGAGAAACATGTCTAAGTGGCATTAGAGCCAAGAAAATGCACAAGGAAAGAAAAAGATCTAATTCCTTCCCCCATATCCAAGTCATCAATACTTTCTTTTCCTTTAAAACTGTGTAAGCACTTGTATATCATCCATACAAGGCTCTGGAATGGACAGAAAGAAGAGGAAAGCATTGTCTGCAGTTGAAGTGACTTCTTGTTAGAGCTGTTTTGCTAGAACAGATGAAGTTTTTTACAGAGTGGTGAGGTGCTGGAACAGGCTGCCCAGAGAGGTGGTGGATGCCCCATGCCTGGAGGTGTTCAAGGCCAGGTTGGACGGGGCCCTGGGCAACCTTGTGTAGATCCAGGCCTGGAGGTTGGTGTCCCTGCCTGTGGCAGGGGGGGTGGGACTCTGTGATCCTTGGGGGCCCTTCCAACCCCGACCTTTCTATGATTCTATGATTCTATGATTCTAAATAGAACTTCTTCTGTGTCAGCAGGACACAACAAACAGGGCTCCAAAATCTGTTTCTGAAACTTCCTTAAATTTTTGTTGAAGTATGACAGCAGTAGCCAGTGAGTTTTCACAATATGGGCTGGCCTCCCCAGGGTACCCACCTGTGAAGCAACACCCATGTAATAATGAAAAGGATCCTGGTGAAGTGTTTTTTAACATTGAATAATATATATCTAAGCATTGCAGATGAAATATGTGGAAATTTATTAGCGATTAATCGGGGATCTTTATCAGTTTGTAAATAACCATTGATTTATAAGGACACTGCTGCCTGATTTAGAGCCTGACCTTTTCTTCCTTATCCTCTGAAATACCCATTGACATTAATAGGAATTTTGGGTATGCAACAATGCAGGATTGGGTCCATAATACTCAGGCATAATTGAAATATTAAAAGGTTATTCCAGATACGTAGTGCTCTTGACTGCAAAATTCTATAACTAGAAGTACTTGGAAAGCATTTTGATTGTAGCAAATTTACTACTTGCATCCAGTGATTTATTTCATGCCCTAATGCGTTAAAAGGTCGGTAGCCTAAATTTATCTCGGCATTTTCAACAGGTTATGGCTTCTACAGTGTGTTCATACATCAGTTACCTTCGGATACTAATGTTCACTCTAGTCTCCAAATTCTTCAGGTTAATGGGAATTCCTTTGGATCTTAACTTTGCCTTTTTTTTTTTTTTTTTTTCCTCCTGTTTTAATCTGCACATAAAATCACCTTGCAGCAAGATGTTATATTCTCACTTTTTGCCTTGTTTCGAGCTGCTACTAACAGCTTTTAATTTGGAAAGACTATCTCCGAGTTTACTGCGCCTGACTGGTTTCAGCTCGATTGTTTCCCCAGCCAACTGAGCATTTCATTTCTCCTGAAGGTCACCGCAGGCTGCCAAGGCATTGAAACACACTAGCTTTTCATTCATGCTGCAATCTAATGTTGCACTACCATTAAGATAAATGGAAGCAGGCATGTGTGTATGACTTTTTCTATCAACAATTACCAAATTTATTATAATACAAAATAAATTAGGCCATCAGTGAATGAGCAACTGGTAATAACCTACCCTCTTCGACTCCAACCCTTTCGTCAAGTCACTAGAAATTAATCCTTTCATTACAGTGGTTTGACTAGGTGCTGATAATTATTTGTATAAATTACACCATCATGTCATCTCCTTGTGGAAGTGGCTCTTCCAACTGTAGGCCGACCAGTTGCAATAAGCGGGTGAGGCAGTAAGCTGCACAGACCCAAACTGTCCCATAAAACAAACACAGTGGCCATCTGTTGGGGAGGGCAGCCATTAACTGTTTGAAGGGCCTGGACGTGGTCCAGTATTGTTCATTCTGCCACCAAAATGAAATGACCATTCTAATCAACAATACACATTTTAAAACTGGGTCATCATGTGTCTCCAATGCCTGTGTTGTTTGGAATCAATACATACAGTGCTGACTCACACTGCCAGAAGGAAAACTACTCTAGTCTGTGTTCAAGCCAACTATTTTAAAGTTGGTGTGCTCTTGAGTTTTCAGAATTCCTTTAATCTGAGAAATTGTTTAAAATATTGTTAAGATTCAAATTTAAATTAAAAAAGTGAGAGTAGGGAGTCTGCCAAAATAGACTTAATTTCATGACACCTTTACTGGACATTTCACTGAAGTAGTAACATACAGTGGTCAATAATGACCATAAGAATGAAGAATCTATAAGAATCCACAATAATATTCATATTAAAAAAAACCCCAAAAAACCCTTAGTCAAGACAGATAAATTCTGGAGTCTGTACAATAGTTACTATATTTTATTTTAAATTGTTCCTCCTTTTTATTTAAAAGACAAAACAAGGAAGGAGTTTGTTTCCTTGATTTTCTGTCTTTCCAGTTGAATATTTTATTTGAAGTCAGGCTTCTGAGTGAGTTTGGAGATTTTTAAGGAGTTCTTGGATCTGCTGTTGTAGTGGTGAGAAACCCATTAACTAGATGTGAGAATAACATAATGTAGGCACAACACTGCAAGTTTCCTCATAACAGCCTGCCAAAAGGCATAAAATGGGTCTATCAACACCTTTGCTGTTTTACAAGTGCTACCTTGGGAAGTGTTGCAAACTATGCCTAGGTCTCCAATAGTTTTGTCATACAGATAAATACTTACTACAATCAAAATCAGTTAAGTTAATTTTATTCATGATTTCAGTCAAAACTAAGTGCAAATCTCAAGCAGTGAATAACTAGCACATTGCATGCAGTCCAAAATGGAAAAGCTTGGCTGATAATTGCTAATACAAGGTAAAGAAGGGTTCTTGTTTCACACAAATACTTTCTTGTATTAATTCCTTTTGTAAAACTCCAGCTAATTAAATGTTAAATAAATATTGGAATAACTAAATATTGTTTGCATTTGAATTTCAGGCACAGAAACCCAGAGCAAGCCTCCATGTCTGAAGACTTGTACTAATGTATTTATAAAGTAAATATTTAAGAAAAAAATTAGCCTTTTATGGGGTTTTGATCTATCAAAGCAACCATATTATGGATGCATTACTTGCTGTAAAGAGCTAATCAAATAATTCACCAGTGGAACTGGTCTGGTCCTTACCCAACAGTAAGGTCAGCTTTCTTATCTGACTGAAGTTCTGAAATGGAAAGTAAGCCAAATTGTATATAAACACTTCGGGTCATATAATTCTCAAAGCATAAAGGAAACTTACTCTAGTACACCAAGCCCATAAAAAAAAGTCCAGATCATTCTTTTGGATTTTTCCACAGAGGATTTATTTTTTGGTTAAGCATGCTGTGGGAATGGTGACATTTTTTCTCTTGCCCTTCCAATAGAGTGAGCTAAGGCTGAAGTCCTTGAATTTATAGAAGAGTGCAACCATTTCTGATCCTCCAAGAGGGAAGTTTCTTGGCCATCATCACTGAAATCCTATTTTAAAAATGAAAGTTTTGAAATCCTGTGCTGCCTCAGGCACAGAGACCTTCTGTAGAGTTGAGCTGCAGGTATGTATTGGAGAAGAAATTATCTGAACAGCACCTTTTTACCTAACATATACAGCTAGGATGCACACAGTGGATGTGCAGCTAAAGTACCTGTAGGTATTTTGACTCCCTGTTGGGATCACTCTGGTGTCCCTACTCTGTATTTCATACAATTGTTTGTACTGGGGCAGTGGCTGAAAAATAAGTCATAATAGTATTTTACAAGCTCTTTTCCTTTGGGTAACTTGAATTGCCGTCCAAACATGAAGTAAAAACAAAACAGGTAGCAAAAGTCTTTTTTTTCAACAGCTTCACTGTTGTATGGAAAGGGATGAAAGGAGAGGAATAGCGAGATACTGGTCTCACCAAGTATTTTGTCTCTGTGTGTGCAAGAGCTGGAAGGGGTAATCATTCAGTGATACACTCATATCTTTTCAGAAAAGAAGCCAATTGTAAGTAATCTCATAGTGGACAATTTAGTGTGGAAATTTGATTGCCATCAAATAGAAGAAGAGAAATTCCAATAGCTGGAACAAACTCACCACCAATATATTTCTAAATCCAGCTTAATTAGTGTCTGATCTGTGCTAAGATATTTCATCCCCACTCCTTCTATAATCTCTTTCAGAAAAGAGCAGTATGAATAAGCATTTGATTCACTGGGATTCCTAGTTAGGCAATTGCCTAAGAGGGTGACTCAGATTAGAAATCTAACTTGGAGGAGCTGCTAAAATATTGTTCTTCCTCTTCTACTGACTGTAGACCAGCTTGCTGGTGGCTGAAATTAGCCTTTGTTTAATACTTCCCAAAACGACAGGCTGCATGTGGGACTAGGTCTTCTGACACATATTTTGGATATGTCACGTTTACTAAGTGCTAACCAAGGGAGATTGAACTAGTCCACAACTCAGCCATGAAGCATACTTGGAGGAAATTACCTGGTGGGCTCTGTAGAGCCACCCAAATGCCCTGTTTCTTTTTGCTACTTTTGAACCTTTGTTCAAAGGTTCTGTTCCTGCTGCAGAGCCAGCAGCACAAGTCATATAACTGCTTCCTAATCCACTACCAAGCAAATCAGCTTAGTTCAGACTAGCAGTTTAAGATGTTTAAATAGCCAGTTTCACTCTGCTCTGGAAGCTGGTGAGGGACTTCTCACACCACACCACTCGACCAGGCAGTGACAAACGTGGAACATCAAGTGCTGCAAAGTTTTCACTATTACACCAGGAAGAACCCAGCCGCTGTCTCATTTCCCTCTGGCCTAAAGGTTCCAGTGATGCAGAGTAAAAGAAAGAAAAACAAAAAATTGTTCCTATTGTTACAGAAAGATCTCAAGCTCCTATCTGAACTTTTACCTCATACTATCTTTTATTGACCATATTCTTGCTCAGCAAGAAGCAAGAAAAATCAGAAATCTCTCTCCTCGAGTGATTTGTTCTCATTAGAGTTCAATCTCCTGGGTAATTAAAGAGCCCCAGGTGCCAGACAGAACCTTGTTTGCAATAAGGTATTTTGGTTTGGTCAGTTCTTCAGCTCTTCCAGCCAACAGCAACACAGCAGATAATTCTTTCCGTTGCTGTTCTACAGTATAACAAAATTAGAGGTAATTAAACCTTCCCATTGAATCAGCATAAATGGCATGGCATATCTCTAGTTCCTGCCATTTTCATTGTCTAAAGAAAGCTTCAACATGTGCAGGAACTTGTTCCTCTTTCTTTGGACCCTGGTTTGTAACAGTAATAGTGTGGATTATACTGTTTGACCTAAATGACACAGTACTTGACAGTTATCAGTAACCTAACATGATAAGAACATAATAAATTTGCTTCTCCTGATGTGCTGCTGCCTCTGAAAGAGTTAACTCAGAGAGAAAACATAGGATAAAAGAACAGGGGCAGCAAGTTATGAGGAATCTTCAAGATAATGCATGTGATATTATGTTGGTTATGTATTAGAGATCCCCCAAAGGAATTTTGCAATATTTAGTAATAAGAGCAAACACCATCAGGGGCTTGGCAGAAGATGAGATTTTCTGCACACCTCTCATAAAAAAAAAATCTATTAGACAAAATTGAATGAGATCTCATTTGTTTTTTACTAGGCTACACTCTCATCACACTGAGCTTGCACACCACCTCATGCTGTGCTCTGCCAAAAGCTTAGTAACTTTATACTGGAATGCATGAATCCTAGGAAAATCTCAGGTCTGCTGGAGTAGTGTCATGTTTCTGTCCCACAGAACCACATTCTGGGCTCTGACTTCAGCCTGGATCATTTTTACAGTTTTACTATAGACAGCAGTAAAACAGTCATGCTGGAGTAATTGAGGAGACTGTGTAATCTGGTGGAAGAGAGAGTCCAAGCAGCTGGGAGCAGGCTTACTGCTTTATATCGACAGCCTGCAAATAAGTTAAAAGTAGGGAGGTTGTTTTACCGACAGAGATATTTGTAGGATATTTGTAGTCAAGGCAGTCATTGAGTCAACTTCATGCGTAAGGAATTCTGGTAGTATAACCATATCTCCAATAAGGCCTTATGCTAACAGAGGCTGCACATCAGGATGCCCTTAAGCACAGCAGCACAGCTTTGCCACACTCAGAAGAGGCTTGGTGAGCTATAAAATATTGCTTTCTAAGGGCTTATCTGAACACAGTTGTTTTTACTTATACAAGTCTTAGAGGTATAACTCCTCATATGAATGCTCTCATGGTGGTGTAAGAATGGTTGTTCTCTTTTCTTCTTGTAGTTTTGTAGTTTCTGTTTAAACTGGGAAAAAAACAAAAAAAAAACAAAAAAACAAAAAAAACAAACAAAAACCAACCACAAGAATCCAACTGAAAACTATTAAAACGAGAGAATTTACAAATGGGATTTACACCTGTAGACTTACATCATTTAAAACCCTGTCCTTGCTTACACTGGTTTACCTTCTCTAAGCTGACAAGACTACAATGCTCAACACCACCACGGTGCTTTGACTCTAGTGAAAGCTGGTGTACTCAACAGGGTGCGAGATATGTGCTGCTGTGAGGGATGCTGACCCAACCCTTCTCCAGCGTACAGAGCAGCCCGCACCTTCCTCCTTCAGTACAACAAACTTCAGTGAACTTTACATAAGGTTACAGAAGCAGGTATTGCCTGGATGGCATAAAATGAATGTCTTGAATATGCAAATCCTACTATATTCTGGAACTAAATACCCTCAAGAATTAAACATGTCAGCTTCCTGATAAGTAATTGACTTTCTCCCACCCACTGAAAAGGAAGAGATAAAGGCTCTGTATAACATATGTCTGGATACATTCAGGTCATACATAATGACAAAACACAATATGCCAGAAATTATTAAGTAGTTTCATACTGTTCGGCAGAAATAAAGAGGGGAAGTCATAAAATTTTGGCACACATTCAGCTAGACAGCACATCCTTATTGAATGAATATACATATCTGATAAGTGACCACTCAAGAGACCAGTATAAATTGGCTGTATAGCAGAAAAGATCCTCAACAAAAGGTCAAATGAACTTATTCCAAAGATCACATCGGAATATTTTTATGTGGTCACTTAAGAAAAAAGTTGTTCATTGGAGGTGATTCATAAGGTTATCAAAAAGCAAGAATATAAGGGTTGATGCTTCTCAAGGGCAGAAGGCCTTCTCTAGATTCACAAGGGTTTGCTGAAAAAGCCTTACACTATGGTTACATGACTTAATTCTGCTCATGGAGACAGAGCAACAGTAAAGGAGTTCCATTCTAGGAATAGAATAAGCTGTACTTGTAAAATGTCTTTTTTTTTTTTTTTTTTTTTTTTTTTTTTTTTTTTTTTTTTTTTTTTTTTTTGTCTGTTGTAGAAGCATTTCTACATCCAGGGAGTTGCTATCATACTTATGTCAGTCAGGACGGTGAAAATATCTCACCCTTCCCCAGCCCAGCTATGTCAGCAAATTGTTTTAAGGGCAAACATGGTCTAAGTAAAGAAACTGTCAGAGACTTTAAAGGTCTGCTTATTTCAGTAAGACACATTGGAAATTATTTCAGTTTTGTTGCATTAGATTTTGTTTGCAAGATATCACAGTAAATTATGCTTTGGATTTCAGGCAACTCCTGCTACTGCCCTACTGCTTTATTCTGTCACTCTTTTTCTTTCTTTTTCCACGCCCTCCATAACTATGCTATCTCTGAAGGTAGGGTTCATTTGTGGGAAAAGACACAAATAACAATGATGTTCAACATTATACAAGAAAGGCAACCGTCTCCTGGGCTGCACCCAGAGCAGCGTGGCCAGCAGGTCGAGGGAGGTGATTCTGCCCCTCTGCTCTGGTGAGACCCCACCTGCAGTGCTGCGTCTGCTCTGGGGCCTCAGCACAGGAAAGGTGTCAACCTGTTCGAGCAGGTCTAGAGAAGGGCCATGAAAATGATCAGAAGGCTGGAACACCTATGAAGAAAGGCTGAGAGAGTTGGAGTTCTTCAGCCTGGAGAAGAGAAGACCCCAAGGAGACTTTGTTGCAACCTTTCAATATGTAAAGGGGGCTTATAAGAAAGATAGAGAAAGACTTTTTACCAAGGCCTGTAGTGACAAGACAAGGGGCAATGGTTTGAAATTGAAAGAAGGTAGATTTAGATTGGACATAGGGAAGAAATTCTTTACTGTGAGGGTGGTGAGACACTGGAACAGGTTTGCCCAGGGAAGCTGCTGATGCTTTATCCCTGGAAGTGTTCAGGGTCAGGTTGGATGGGGAGTGGAGCAATCTGATCTCCAGTGAAAGATGTCCCTGTCCATGGCAAGGAGGTTGGACTACATTATCTTTAAAGGTCCCTTCTAGCCAAACCAAAGAGAAAAAACATATCTTTAAAGTTTACATGATAAAAATTACTTGTGTACCAACTCTGTACAGAAGTGTATGTCATTAATCACTAAATTGAGATCCCTAATTTGAGTAAATGTAAACACAACTATAAGAGGTATACATATGATCTAGTCCCTCTAGGTTTTCTTTGTAGTTAATGGAGAGAAATAGGTACTTGTATGGCAGGTTTCATCTACTTCTAAACTAGACATCTGAAACAGGTCAAATGAATCATATCCTAAAAATGTCTCTTTTTTTTCAACTATGAAGGCTATCTAACTGAAATACTGTAGATGTTGAAAGTTAGGTAACATGAATCCCAATCCTACTATTTATAACTATTACAAGATGAAAGGCAACAATAAATGGAAAGACAGACTTGCTCATGGAGACTGAGATGGTAATTTGAGCAAACTTCATCAATCCATCTATGAGAACTAAGCATCAGCTGATAATCATAATTATCTATAAGAACTAAGGAGAACAAAATCCTTTTTTTTTTTTTTTTTAAACTCACATGCAACTGCTTGCTCATAAATGGAGAAGGCAGACAGAAAGTTTTACCTTTGTTTACTGACCAACCATGTTTATAAGGCCTCTGGTTCAGCCTGATACAGTTCTTTATCCATAACACTTTTGCATATCACCAGTGATCAATGTCCCAAATTTCAGAAAGCATTCAATGGGCAGAAATGTATTGATTTTTCAGAGAGAAAAAAAAAAAAAAAAAAGTGGAAAATTTGACAAGAATAAAACATATCACAAATTAAGCCTTTGCCATCTATTTACCTAAGCAGCTACAAGCACCTTTCCAATTATCTGCAGCTCAAAGAATCAGGCTGATAACATAAATTAATACCTTGCAGGAAAACAATGCTCCCACCTTGGCTGTAACCATCTTCCCAATAGATCTTTATAGGCCAATGCTCTGAATAATATATCCTCAGGGAGGAAAATAAAATTGCAAAGAAGAAGAGAGCAGTGGAAGAAGCTGCCAGAGCCATAGTAAAGAGGAAAACATTTAGGCACAGGTAGAAATGACACCTTCCATGGAACTGAGAATAACAGGAGATCTGACATGGTTGGTTACGGGGACCCAAAGCTCTAGGTGCAAGTGAAAGGGAATGACCACTTTTGATGAGAAGAAACAGAGGCACATTGAGTAAAAGGAA
>KL280808.1:0-14198 GCA_000699545.1 Podiceps cristatus | reverse complement strand
GGGAAAGAGGGTCTGGGAAGTAAAGGAGGGACAGAATGCATAGGGAATCACATCAAACAATGAGAAGTGAGACCTGGGAAGGGAAGCAATTAGAAGCAAAGTGCAATCATAGAATCATAGAATGTTTTGGGTTGGAAGGGACCCCTAGAGGTCATGTAGTCCAACCCTCAATCAATGTCCAATCAATGAGACAATCAATGTCTCTAGGGAAACAAAACAAACAAAAAGTGATGAGTGGACTACAAGAGTCCCTGAAATAGAAGGGAGAGGTTGGTTGATACGCAGGACTCTTACGGGTTAGGGACAGAACATGAAGTCAGTGGTGGAAGTGCTTTACAAACCAGCAGAGTTTGAGGAATGCACGCACTTTTTCTGTCTTGGCTCATAGTTTACATAGGACACGTCTACTGTTAAGTCTTTAGAGGGATATCAAGAGGTTAATTTAACTTTAGCATATGTATCTTTACAAGTATTAACGAGCATCATGCAGTTAAACAACATGTTTCTTCAGAAGACTGGGGACAATGCAAGCAGTTGGGCATTTTGTTCTCCAGACAGTTGAACAACTTTTTCGGTTTGTTTGTATTTTTTAAGAGAATCTGAGATTGAAATAAAATCATGCCTAACTATCATCAGTGTCAATTGCAGTGTCTCTCAGTAGATAAAGGCGTTATTTAAGTGGACATCAAATATGCTGGTCCAACCTCAGTAGAGTAGAAATTCAGCTTCAGTTTAAGCATTGCTAATTTTCTTAGGAAAATTAATTCAACTTTTGTTAGAAAAAAGCCTGTCCCAAATTATTCATTGTGGATCTAATGTGCAGTCGAGTTTGTACCACGAAGTTCACTGAGGAACAATGGAATACTTGGTGCATGTTAGTTTGTTTAATATGACCTATTTTTTTTCAACCATAAACTTTTTTAGCTTAAGGCATGTAAATAAGTATTTTAAAATCACTTTGCAACACAAACTCTGCAGCACCTAGAAGTTAAACTTGGGTTACATTCTAAAATGGAAAAATTTAAATTTTATTGTTTTCTAGGGACTTACACATCATCTGTGACCAAATTACAAAGGCTTGCTTTGTTACTGTTTCTAAGCATCAGCCAAACAAACTCTGGCTTCTGAAAGCCAAGCTGTGCTCTTTCCTTTTCACACATCATCACCAGTAATAAAGATTCTGAAGGCAAAATTAAACCCCACGACAATGCTGGGCCACCCCACTGTCTTTAGATTAAGCCTGCAATGGAACTGCATAGGTGTAATTGACTGGAACTTAAGTAAATAATTCTGCTAGGGAAGAAAAAGGAGATAGACTTAGCTCACTCCATATTACCAAAATCCTTCTGAAGTACTACCAGAATTAAGATAAGCCTAGATTTTAATTCTTCAAATGTTTTCTTTAATTATTAAGGTTTTTTTATTCAACTATCATAGTTAAATTTAATTGTATACAATGACATTGAAATAATTTCTATAAGAATTTCATTTCCACAAATAACAAATGCATCCATCCATCCATCCATCCATATGTCTGTGATCTATATGAGTCTGAAGATTCATTGTGAAATTTCCATTCTTTTGGGTAATTATTGTGATAAAGAGAAATTACAATGAATTTTAAGCACCAAGTTAAAATGAGTCTAAATTATCAGTTCTTGCAGAAGTCCCCTCAAATAAACCAATAAAGGAAAAGTCACCTTTCCCAACAACTCAGTGCTAGAAAAAAATGTTAATTTGCCACTTTTTTGATGTAGAGAGGGGAAGAAAAAGTATGGCTTTCTGTAACTCAAAAAGCAAAAAAAAGCACTATATTAGGTAAAACTATTGACAACTTTGGCTCTTAAGAGCACAAGCTATAGTTCATACTCCCCCCTCCTCCCTCAGAAGTATGTGTTTCTGTCTAAATTTAGCTGCATAATCAACACTGTGAGGTGTGTGTGAAGAATCCAGTCCAAGACAATGGATGAACTCCAGATTTCAAGATAAGAAAGGATGGAAGACACAAAGCATTAGGAGATAGGAAACTATAATCTCTTTGACACATGTGGCTTCTACATGGCACGAGGGATGAGGGCATGAAAGAAAGCAAGGATCCCCACAGAGTTTATATAACCTCATTTTTAAAGTCACTGAGCCCATACATCTCACATTCATCTCAACAGAGCAACACTACCTCAAGTGAAGCCATAGGTCTAGGATATCTCCTGATTCCTTGCTTTCAAAACACTACCCACGACCCAGTCCCCTCGCCTCTCTCACTATGAACGTCTAGGTCATTTCTACTGAAATTAGCATCTTTCTGGCCTTTAGGAAATCCAAAGGCACGATGACCCTGAAGTATAAAAAAGAAAATTTCTATATCCTGTTGCTAAAGCAGTTGGGTACTTCTGTGTACTTCAACATTATCTTGTTGCTGAAGATTTCAGTAGGTACACAGGGGTACTAACTAAAGAAGGCAGGAAAGAAGAAGGAGGATTACAGAGAGATGTTAAATTCCAAAGGGCTGTGCAAGGCAGAAGAGTTTGAGAGGCATTTTTGTTTTTCCCAACCAGGCTTTTCAGTTTTGCATTTCGCACCATATTGCAGAGTCTCCTAATAAAGTATTATGTTTGTGGTCTCTCCAAAGTCATTAGAAAATATTCAGTGAAGATATTACAATGTCCACTTTATAAAATGAACCACTGAGCTGAGTACAATTTATTCTATAATGGTGGAGGAAACATTCATGGTATCTTTTAATAATCTTCTGATACTTGTGGCTGATAAAACATAGTGAAAACAAGTTGATAGCTCCCAGCTATTTTTAATACTGGCCACTAAAAAAAAAAGTTCCAAGAGTTAACAATCAGAGGAATCTGAGAAATTAAGTGAAAATATAGATGTGCCAAAGATGTGTTTGGACATAACATTTCAAGAAACATTCACATCAGCATCAAGTAGTAGTCACATACATGCAGTCACTGCCTCTAGGTATGTAAGGCAGACACTGAAAAGACATGTCAAATGATATTGAAAGCTTTTTATTTGTTTACTTGTATTTGTGGACAAACTACACACTTCCTTAGTTCAATAATGAAAGCATCCCCTTTTGACTTTTAGTCTGGCACCTTGGTCACAAAAGTGTCCTCTTCTTTAATACTTTTGTTATCTGTTGACAGATTTAGATTAAAGTGTCAAAAACCTACTCTATGCATTCAGAAAGAACAGCAAGTACTCTCTCGACTCATGAAATCTATATTTAAGTGGAGACATCCATGTGTAGAAGTTTATTTCCCACTTCTTGTGGGATTTTTGAGATGGTACCCAATATTAGGAAAAAAAAAAAAATAGAGGCAATTGAGGGGTGATATTTCTTTGGGGAGGGAGGTGAACGTTAGCGAGTTCCTATAGGCATACAAGCTGCTGCCTCACAGCAGAGTGACCTGAGAGAGGCAGCAGCTCCCAGCCCCTGCTGTGTTCCTCTGGAGCAGGCAGCCTCACACTGTGACAAATTATCACTCTATGAATAACATCATTAAGCAAACTCAGAGGGAAAAAATAAATTGCCATTCAGAAAGCAGCTATTTGCCTAAAAGAAGTGGTAGCATGGTGTACCAACTCATGACAGTGTCTGTATTCACTGGGAAAAGTTTTCTTAGAAAAACCCCAAGACATATCTACTTAAAATTAGGTTGAACTGAGGTAATATTTTTTATAATATTTTTTCTATTTTTTTTCTAATATCTTTTCTATTTTTTTCTGATATCTTAGAATGCTCTGTAAGATACTCTGTCATAGCTAAATCCAAAAGAGTACATAATAAAAGCACATGCAATTGCGTTTGCTTCCGATTAAGTACTTTCATAATGCATTTGTGGACTGCATAAATGTCTCTTCCAGCTTTCAGTTACTCAGACTAATACACAATATTCCACTACTGTTACTGAATACATAATGTAATATGATGATCATAGTTATCATTAAAGCAACTTGCAAAATTCTTACAGAGTTGGCATCATTCAAAAAAGAATGTGAAGTACTTTTATGAAACTTTCAAAACTGTAGACGTACTTTTTTTTACATCTTCAGAAGACATTAGCCTATAGTGCTTTCTTTATGATAACAAAGTAGTTTCATGTAGGGACTTATATGAAAATCTGAGTTTTTCCAGTTTAAGATCATTTACCTCATTGTCAATGAGTACATCCATTTTTTTCTTAATAAACAGTCATATGCCTACAGGGATTTTAGAAAGGGGGGCATTAATAAGGGATGGCATAGAGTGAATTTAGCCCATAGAAGTTCTAGAGAGTGATACTCTTCTTCAGTGTTTATTTTCAAATATTTCTGTTACCATAAACATTAAGAAAGCCTTTCTGAAATGAATTGGTATTAGATTGATATAAAATAATACTTATGTCATCTAAAAATATTGACTGTCCTTTCTCTTTCCAGCCTGAAAAAGATAGATTGACCCATAGAACTGTCATTCACCTACTACAACCTCTATATCAGGAGTGGAAAATTAAAAATGAAAGGAAAAATGCTCAAAATCCTAAATAGGGTCAGACGCTGGGGATGTAACAGAAAAAACTAACCATCACAGCTCATTTCCTATACGTGACAATAACATATGACCCAGATAATTATATTATCTCCTAAACAGACGGGAGAGGAGTGAGGTGTGTCAGAGTGCTGGAACCAGTCCTCTTGAATGTTATACCTTGTGACAGGCATCCCGAAATTGTGCAGCTGGCCTTGGACCCACCAGGGGCTCCGGCTGAGTCGGATTCTGGTGGCAGAGTCCTGCCCTGGTAGATTATTTCTCGTGTCAGTCATACAGGCTCCGTGACCCGGATGAGAGGCCCCCGTGCAGCCACCACACTGCTGCGTTCCCGAGCTTCCCTGTGCACGGCCTTCTGCAGCAGGGCTCTGCACAGCCTCCACTCAGCCGGACCAGACCCTTCGCAGCCATTACTCCTGCCGAGAAGCTGGAGTCTTCAAGAGACTGTAACAATATCTGGGGTTGATGACAAAGGTCCTTACATCTACGTTGGAGGAATATGCTGCTCCCTCTGTTGCTATCCTGACAGTGTGAGGCTACAGCAAGACACTTGCACTGAATGAAAGATCCTTCCAAAGGACAACATACCGTAGTAATTATTTTTGGGGGCTTTTCTGAGCCTGAGCATTGCTTTGGGGACTTTCAGTCAGTAGTTACAACCAATGGGTAGTAATGACTTGCAATACACCTGAGTGTCTCAAACCCCTGGTATTAAAAAAAGGCACAATATCATCGGGGATCATGACAGCATTAAAACTTTTGGACAGGCATCATTAGAGTCCAGGGAGACCATGAATAGGGGCAGGGGTCTTTCCTTGCCCCACTAACCTTCCAGCCTCCCGATAATCCTGCCTTGCTGTAGATTAGGCTGCAGCATTATGTGGCATCAAACCCTCTATTTTTCCTCCTACCATAAGGGGTTTACACCTGCTTACCTCATGAGCAAAAAACCACTACCAGCTCAGACAAGTGCTATTTTACCTCTCTGAGTGGTTTTATTTCCTACTCGCTTTCTTTCTCCAAAGAGAGAAGCAATTAGCTTGTGGTGAGCTGTGCTGTCCTGCTGCATAATGGCCTCCTACCCTTCTTAACTTACTCTTTTTTTCTTATAGCAAGGCTCTGTCTTCAAGTCCTTTCTCACAGCGAGATTCTGTCCTCAAATCACTGTCTCCTCAGGGTGCTCTGGGAAGGGGAGGTGACAGACAAGGACCAAGCCATCTAATTCTACGTGCTAAAGCAGGTGAGGCACTTAGATTCCCCAGGATTATGCAATGCTGTTTTAACACTTTTCCATTTGGAGACTGAGTCACATAAAATGAGTGTATCGGTAGCTCTGAAAAATCAGGTGCCATTGGGCTGGCAGCCTGAGTCACCAGGAACATTTTTCAGATCTCTCAGTGATAATTGATCATTCTGGCTCCAGTATCACCAGGAAGGCTACAGCAACCTGGACTGACTAAAGCATGGCAGGGTGGAGGAACCAGGTCTCCTACAGAGACCAGATGAAAGCTCCCAGACAGAGCCCTTTCAGAATTCAGAAGAAGACAAGGCCTCAGCCTCTGTTTTCAGGTTGTCCCTAGTTATCTTGACTATGTAATTCAGAAATATGCAGTATTCCCACAGATTGGCCTGGTACCAGAAGCACCTGTTCTCAAAATCTCATCACAAGAACCAAACCCCACGTGAATCCATCACTTCTTTGGCTAAAGACCATCGTGTCCTTCCACAAATTCCTTTTTCCCATTCATACCACAGGAAAAGATCCAATAACTTTGAATATAAAGATGCTGATCTTCAGCATCTCTTACAATTGGATTACTGAGTATTTATATTTTGTAAGATAAAAGAGAGCAGGACAGAGAGAAATGGTTCATTGAGGGCATGCTTATCCTTCTTTGTCTCCTAAAACACAAGATGAAACACATCTCTATTGCTGTATTTTTAGTTCCAGCTCTATTTATACAGTGATATTGTTGTATTTTAAAACTGTAAATTTGCTGTTACAGGTTGCACCATGTAGTTTCTGTACCAGGGTAATTCTCAGTTATATTATCCAAGTGGCAGGTGTGGGAATCAAGCAGAACACAGAGCTTGTGGTAAGGGGACTGGCGCAGCAGTGTTTCAGAGGGAGCAGCAGATGCTCTGTTCTGCCCAGGCCAGCTGTGCTGCTCAATAGAAAGGAAAGTGTGTGCAACACCCCATCTCCCTCCAAGTCAAGAGCATCACTTAACAACCCTGGGCACATCTGTGCTCAAGGTCTCTGATTGCTCCTGTCCTCACAGGGGTCAGTAAGGTCACAGGAATCTTCAAATCCATCTTGGTTCATCTTTATGTGATAACATTGCCATGTTACTATACCATATGTCCCACCCATGTCTCATTTAAACCTTGGTCTTTCACATGGAGTTGAATTTACCATGAAAGACCTGATATTCCACAATAGGTAAGCATTGCTCTGAACAGCCAACCTTCGTTTATTGTGACATACTAACATTTCTACAATTAATTTCCTCAAAGTTGCAAAGGCTTCATAAAATTAAACTGCAGTAAGAAACGTAGTCTTTTCTGGAGGGCAACATACATGCGATACTATATTTGCTGTGAGTCTAAATAAAGAACAGTCTTTTCATTTGAAATTTTAGAGAAAATATGCAGAATATTAATTAATCAACCTGGAACATAGCCAGGACACCAGACTTTAACATCCTTACTCTTGTAAAAAATACCATAGCATATTTTTCCTATGACATGAGAGGTTGAGGATCTTGCAGAATAATGCCCATATGAATACCAAACAAAGTGTCATACAAGGGCATTGATTCATTAGTTCTTTATGAGATGCACCACTAGAAATAATTCCTGGGAAGAGCTTGGATTTTTTTTTCCCTTTAATTGCATCCAATTTGAGTATTAATTGGAAATTCATAATGAAATGTTATATACATCCAGCATGTTGATGAAATACACCTTTCAAATATGCAGGAAAAAAAAAAAAAAAAAAAAGGCCAGCATTTAAATTCCAAGCATTTTGAAATTATAATAGATCTTCAATATAGATCTTAGATTGACCTCTAGATCTGCTCTTGGTTGGGACTTTTATGGACTCTAGTAAAGCATATAAGTAAATAAATGAGTCAATCTATATTTTAAAAGATTACACTACCATTTTAGCAGTACAACATGTTGCCCAACCACAGCCCCATCTACTCATACATTTTCTGAACTGGTTACTACTTCATGGATTAGAAGGGGTATCATTGCACTCTTCCAACACACACAGACTACCAGAATTCCTTATTTCAGCAAGCAGAGCTCTCAAATTTGTTTGTTTTTGGGGGGAGTGTTGGTTGGTTGGTTGGGGTTTTTTTGTTGTTTGTTGGGTTTTTTTTAAGAAAGTGATTCTTTGGATTTGGTTTTAAACATAAGAAATTTGCTTGAATGAGTCATATTCTGGAACTGAACATTGAACAGCTAGTGTGTTCCTTCAGGAGATTTTTTTTTTTACATGAAAGAACCCATCCGTCTTCTCTACCTCCTCATTTTTCCCTTTAAGCTCTTCATACCTATACTGCAGAATTTCAAGCTGAACAGCAAAAATAAATTCATGTCCTAACATTCAGCTGAGCTTCAGTTCTGAACTGTGACAGTGGACTAATGGTAACCTGTTTCCCCGTCAAGATTTATGAAAACTAATAATAGCATTAGTGACTCTTGCAAATCACAGCAATGAACACTGGAAAAAGCCAATAAGAAAATCAGGATTTCTGTCTTCAAAATAAGGCCCTGACAGCATGAAGTGAATGAGGCACAGGTTCACTCAGTGAACAGTAAAAAGAAAAGAAAGAACTGAAATGTTGCTCATTAGAGAGCCAATTCTAATCATCATACCAAATGAGTCAAGATTCCTTCGGAAAAAGTACTATGCTCTCATGTAATTGAAGTCTGAATCATAATGCATCCATATAAGAAGGCTGAAAGCAAAGTGCCCTGGTTGTGATGTTTTCTAATATTTGAGCTCTTGATTTGAAAACCTTCCTAGTATTTTTAAGTGTTTGCCATTTGTTATACAGCTGCTTACTTGCTTACAGCTTGGTTAAAAGGCAAGTTACTGGTTTGACATCACGATCCTCGATTTTGGTTTCTTCGGGCTTTGGATGACTAAATAAGGTTTCTCAAACTGCACAACTGAAAGCAGAGGCTATTTTTGAAATCTGTTCTCCTTTTATACAGACAAGCTGTTAGTGTAACCAACAATTATGTACATTCCCCATCATTGTAAGATTGTGTGAGATTACACAATACAAAAAGGATTATTAAGAAAGCCAAAATTAGTATACTAATGATTCAATTTGACAGTTTCATTATGTATAATGTGGATAAAAGTGATAGAGAACTCCTTCTAAATTACTCCTGCCATGTTCTGAACAAGACCGCTAAACCAACTAGAATACACTAGTTTATGTTCTTTTGTAATAAATTTATCATAATGGTGCATATGTAAGCAGCCATATATCTTTCCCTTTATACCAAATGTTCAGGACAGTATTTTGATCTAATTATATTTTATCTAATTATAGTTCATCATGGTTAAGATATCAGATTTAATGGTATGTCATGGATTAACAGAATAATTTGATTTCTACACTGTTAATTAGAATGTACATTTACATGATTATGGAAAGTTATATATGAATTACAAAATTAATACTTAATGCTTAAAAAAATCCTTCTGCCTGTGTCTAAGAGGATCTGTAGACAAATGAAATTTTTCACAAATATGTTTAGCTATTTAAAGTCAACTACTGGGTTTCTTGGGGAACTATGCTCTACTGTAAACATTACAAAAGTAAAAACTAGTTTATAAGAACTTAGTCATTCATGTGTAACAAACTAAAACATAAATTTGGAACATCCCAGGGATTCTCCAGCTAATTAGCTCCCTTGACTTTCTCTCCTGGCACTATCAGCTGGCACGGGGGCAGGAATCTCCCCTGTCCCCCAGGTGCACCCATACTGCAGTCCAGAGAGCAGTAGAACCAGGGGTGTCCAGATGTGTGTGGGACAAACTCAATTCCAGGTTCTTGTGGTGCAAAACCACAGGTGACCCATCACACCATTATCTTATAGGTGTGGAATAACCGGCAAGGACTCCACGGCTAAAGAAAAGTGGTATTTTCAGGACCTCCTAGGACAGACAAGCAAAGGTGGCCATTCCAATCCAGAAAGAAGATGCTAATAATTATGGAAATGGACTATTCTGGCCTGCTGCAGACACATAGCAGATGAGTTTATAATGTCTAGTCAGCTGAAAATGTTGTGCTGCTGGTGGTTGGAGAGACAAGTTATTCTGTGGTGTAGGGCTAGGTGACATGTTCTGCTCTGAATTCACGTCTGCCTTCAGAATGTGGCCAGGAGAAGATTTTTCACCTCTAACTTCTGGGCTGGAAAAATTGTCAGGTCCCCTAGTTTAAATGCAGCTCGTATGCACTTTCCATGCCAGGAAAGAGCGAGTATGTCAACAATATAATACTGACAGTCACTTTGCAGGCTGCGGTCGGTCGTAGGGGCAGTGGCATATGACACCATGAACTGTGCAGGAACATCCAAAAGGCAGAAGAGATCCAGCATTCATCTGTAGGGACAAGGAGGGATTTAATTCCTTCCCAGTGACATAACCATCAGCCCTGTTTGCAGACTCAATACAGGAAGCAACAAAGTTCAGCAATTATTACAGTGGGTGAGGAAGACCAGCAAAGGAAGGGAAGTGTATTTTATGCATTTTTTTTTTTTTTTTTTTTAATGCATGGAAGTTTAACCCTCTGTGGGAAATGACAGCTCACTGTTGTGTGGGAATGCCACAGTGTGTAGCTGACTACAAGAAACCGCCTCCTTCTGAGGATGATTTGATTTGGATCATTTTAGAGTACTTAAACACCTCACAAAAGCAATTTCCTGCCTTTTCCTCCTTCTTATTTTCTCCTTTGTAAACTCAAGTACCAACTTACTATGTAAAACTATTTGCTGCCAGGATTTAGCAGAAATATTGTGTACAATTGTAGGAGTGTTACAAATATGCAAAGGAAATTAAAGTCTAAAGTTTTGCAAAGGAAGCAAGGGCTCAGCTGCATCCCTAACTGTCGTGGCCATTTTCTGAGTTTAAGATCTCAGAGTACTTTAGAACAAGCTAGTATAAATGCCTTCAAGAGAATGAGAAACATACTAACTTTCTTATCCCTGGTTTTTTTTTTTTTCTTTTTCATTAAAAACAAAACAAAACAAAACAAAACACAAAGAACAAAGAAATACAGAATATCTCCTCTTTATGTTCAATGTCAATAGAAAGAAAAAGTCACTTCCATCAGGCTGATATGCTTTTATTTCTTCTTCTGTTGCACTGGACTACTCTGAATTTCTCCCGGGAAAGAAGATTCAAGGAAAAGTAAGGTGAAAACTTAATACAGTTAAGAAATAAATAATTGGGAGGCATCTGGTTTGGTCTTAATTGTATAAAATTGGAGTCCTTTAAACAATACCAGTTCAAACACACTATCAGTCTGGGAAAGCTTGGCATTATACTACACTTTCAGAAACCCTAGGCTGATAGAAAAAGATACTACAGGTGGAAAATATGTAAATAAGACTTTTCATCATGTAGTGACTGAACCACGTATCAAAGCATGGATAGGGCTAATTAGCTACTAAGGCAGCTGTTGAAAATTTGTCCTACCTGGGAATCTCAAAGGATGTCTACACTGCAGTCGTGCTGGGAGAGCAGCTCATGTCACGCTGGTTCATGTTCGGGAGGGCCACCGCTGCAGAGAGCCGGCTGTCTTCCCATGTTCTCACCCAAGGAGAGAGACCAGTCATCAAAGATAGTTATAATTACTGGTATGAAGGGTATTTACAGGTATGAGGGATATTACAGTCTTGACCTGGGTTTACTGGTTGGTTGTACATTAAAACTATTTTCCCGTTATGTCACAAATTCTTTTGAGAAAGTAGTGAAAATTGAGCAGCTATCACTAGCAGATTGCAAATCTGATTTCTGTTCCTATGCCTCTTTTAACCCAGCCACAAACTGTGCATGGAAAATTATACTTAGTTAGCACCTACAGGTCTACCCAGCCACACAGGCTAATTTTGAACCAAAAGACTCACCACCTGATCCTATGAGTTAACACCCTACCCTTTTTTCAGCTCCACCTGACATCTCTTAGAGTATTTCCATCCTTTTCCTCAGCCACACATGTTCACGTTTATGCCACGGACAAGAGAGCCCACCAGAGATCTTCCTCCCCAGAGCACATTTGTTTCTGCGCTGACGCCGGACACCCTCCTCCCTGAGCCGCAGCCATGGTGGTCATCCTGCTGCTCTGCAGAGCCGGGCAGAGGGAACTGGAGCAAACCCTGAGCACCTGAGTGTTTAGACTTTGTGCTAATACGTATAAACTAGCAGGTTTGTGAAGAAAGGAACGAGTAAGAAATGATGCGTATGGAGCGTTGATGGCAAATGGCTGTCTACGTATGTACACAATTTTTTTGCCGTTGCCCTCAAGGACAGTGAGGTTACGGCTCAGTACATGCTTTGCCTCATACACCATTTGTAAGTGCAATAATGGGGCTCAGCATGAAGGTACCAGGGGACATTCTTCTGAATTATGTCTATGAACTTTATCGTAGTTATACACCCTCCTCCCCCATACTTCACTTTCCAATGTAATCAAACTTTGATATGGGATGAAATTCTTCAAAAAACTTATAAAAAAGCCTACATCTTGCCCTAGACTTCACCTTTACCTATTCACAGACTTACTGTTACTGATGTTGCAGGAGCTGTAATTAACATTTTATATGATAGATTAAATCTCTAGATATAAATGTTCTCCAAAAGCAAGGCAAACTTTCTACATTTAACAATAGCAATGCTCTGATCACAAGACCATGCTCCTCTTACCATGCTGGGAATGGGATATGCATTGTTCTTTCTTTTACCTCCTCTGTAACAAGCAAAGACTGTGGAGCAGACAACGTCAATAGAAAAGGCAAACAATTAGTTCTCTTACATTAGATGCAGGAGATCCCTGATGAGTCCTTAAGCTGGAAACAGTAAAGTTTTTCTCCCTATGTTTTCTTTAATTTTTTTCTTAAAGTTCATGTTTTAAAAGGATATCCTGAAAAGCAGGTTCCTTATTTTAGAAATCATTATAACTTGGTCTAATTATGACATAATATCCAATAAAATTCATTTGTTCCAGTCATTAGTCACATATTCAACCGGTAGGTGTGTGAGCTAAGAGATGAGAGAGTTTTATGAAATAGTGCCTGTCTTATCAGAGAGAAGCCTGTGGTTTCAATCATTAAAAAATGACAGGAGCTGTTTACCATTTGTAGTACAGACAACTCTCTCCTACTAGTGGAGTAGTATCCTTTTTTACTGAGTATATGAACACTTTCAGTCCCATTAGGTATCTCATGTCTCCTTATAAATTATTGGGAATAGCACATTTTGAACAATGAAAATGCAGAGATATATAAAAGGGAGGAAAAGAAATTCAATAACTCAGATGAAAATCTAATTTGCTCAAATGTACACTCTACAGGAATGAACAAAGTAATGAGTCTTAATGATAGAAAAGTCTAAAAAACATTATTCCAATTTATACACTGGAAATACTTAAAATATAATTTTTAAAACTAGTAATAAATATTAAAGTAACACTTGTTGAACAAGTTTCCAAAAGTCGGTCCATGTTGAAATATAATATATGTCTGTGCATGAATTGGTTTATATATGTAAAGAAAGGAAGACCTTAAAATGCAACTAAGCATTTAATCACATCTAAGGATGTTCACACTGGCAGAGCCCATGGACACGCTCCTATGATGTGATGACACAGTTATGACAACTTTCTGAATACATGATCAATTAAAAACAAAGAGCAGCTATTTTTGTAAGTTCACAGTGAAGAGCACCTTGTGCAGGAAGTTTGGAGAGAAGCTCACCTTTTCCCCTAATCTGATACTGCACTAAACATTGCAATAGCATTTGTTAACCTATAGAATAATTATAGTAAAATATAAAGCTTATGACACAAAAAAAGAAAAAAAAAAAAAGGAGAGGAGGTTCTGGAATATGGCAGAGAAATCAACTGTAATGATTTCTGCAATCATTTTTAAAAATGTATTTCATTAATTAATTCCCTACTTATTTCTCTGAAGTGAATGCAATGAAAGAGATTAATCTTTTAGGAATAATTCCTTAACTCATATACCATATAGCCATTGATCTAGTTTTTGAAAACTTAATGAGTATACTAGGGAAATATCCTAGGTATGAGAGCAATTCTGAAATTTCTGTCACCAGGAAAATTATTTGAGTTATGGGATACTGATTATTTTCAGAATCTTTCCTTCATTATTTTTATGTCATATTTCTTCAGAAAGTCTCCTATAGAATAGAAGTTCTTTCTAAATTAACTGCATGGGATTCTAAATTAACAAAGCTATGGGATGGCTTAGTTTTGTAGCAGGGTTCAAGCAGCTAGAAATGGAGCCAGAATTCTTACACATCACAAAGGCGAATTCAGGTCCAGTGCAGATACAAAAAGCTTTGCAACATGACCACCTGAAGTACTGTGTCCAGGTCTGGGGC
>KL280802.1:29060-40479 GCA_000699545.1 Podiceps cristatus | reverse complement strand
CAGCAAAGCTTGGGAAACTGAAAAATGTCCTCGGTCATCCAGCAGCAAGCAACAACAGCAGTGTGCTATCTCCATTCTTCATGCACTAAATCCAGAACACAGGAGCTGCAAAACTAGCTAGACAAAACTAGCGCTGTCCTGGCTGAAACCACATTCATTTAATGTCAACTTCACAGAAAATAATCTTAGAATGTATTTAATAGCAGATGAACTAATATGAAAGAATGTCTATGAATACTTGACACTGAATTATAATTCACTGTTTATCTTTACTGACATATATGTCCTTCACTATGATGGCCAACAGCCTCTCAAAAATTTCTGAAAATATTTTTTTCTGAAGGATTAATCATTCAATTTTCTGTGAAGTTCTGCTTTTTTTCTCTGATTCTACACTTCTGCTTAGCTCTAATGGAAAATCTATTCTTCCAAAGGAAAAAACCCATTTCTCATGTAGTTAGTCCTCTGCTGCCTTTGGTTATAGTAGAGATGTAACTTTGAACTGACTTTCTGTTCCACTGCAGGAAGTGCCAAGATGACAGCCAGAGCACGCTGTGTTCTACTGCACTGCACAGGTGGTGCACTTGAACAGCAACCACTCCGGGGATGTCTTGCAAATTATATTAACACATAGATACGTAAAAAGAGGATTTAAGACTAGTCATAACTTTATTTGCCACCAAGTGAAACAGCTTAGATATCAGCTGTCTAAAAGTTGCAAGTCAGCTGCAAAGGCCCCTGACTGTACCATGAAGAGGTATTAGCATTTTAAAATTAGAAGAATCACTCTCTGAACCGGTCAACACCTTTCTGTCAGCTACCAGAGGTTAGCCAACTAGGATACCTGAGTAAAGGAGAGGAAAGCAATCCAATCCTCAACCTATTCCACCAAGTAGAAGCTGTGTAACATCACTATCTGAGTGCAGAATTTGGAAGATGCTTGGGAAGTTCCAGCTGCACAGACCTCACTTCACTTTTTGCACATATCTAGAAATTCCTCAGTCTCCAATCCAGGTTACACTGTCTTAATTCACTCCCTCTCCACTCCCCAGTAATGAATATCTCTCATGCAACTGTGTCCGGAAGGGGGAAGAATGTAAAAGTTCCCTCTCCTTCTATCTCCTTACAGAAAGCAATGAGGTTATGTTTCTATTTAATATATTTTAATTGCTTTTAATGCCATTTAGCTGTTGGAAAAAAAGGGAGAAAAAATTCACCAACTCTCAGATATGTAACAACTGTAAGTGTTGTGCAAGGCACATCTCAGTCACCTGAACAGCTACCTTCAATTCATTCTGCTTGTCCTTATTTCCTCATAGTGGCTCTGCTTCAGATTTTAATTATGTTCTGTGGGATACAAGGATGGACTAGACTTTCTTTGACACTTTGAATTGTTTTCTCAGGACACTAGCCAACACTGACAATATGATATTTTTCAGGATTAAATATTTTGATAGCCAAGACTATGACAACATCAGGAAAACAGCAGCCGCAACATTGGGAATGATAGCATTTTCCTGTCACTTGGACTTGCGTGATGGCCTAAACCCCTCGTATCCACTAGTAAGACAGACACTGGAAGTGCATAGGATCTATCTAGGTGCATCACTTTTTGTTTGTTTATTTTTCCTTCTCTCTGTTGTTGTGATCTTCCATTTTGAATGATGCTGAATTACTAGGAAAGAACAACTCCACTTAAACCAAACCAGTGTTAATGGGTGAAATCAAAATGACAGAAACGTTTGTGCAGTGCCAGGACAGGAATGCTAAGAAGACAAATAAGTTATGGTGTTATGTTTGAGGATCCCAAAATTATCTTTACATTCTTTTAAATAATTTCCAGAGAGATTTTATAATGCTTTGCTACCACAAACACAGACAAATATCCTAACTCCATGGATAACATTTCGCCATAGGCAGCAGGCAAATCAGGCCATTGCCAAAGCAGCAAATTAACAAGGGGCAGTAAAACAACTGCAGTGCAATGACCTGTTTTGCCTGTGCTTGAGCCCTGCAAAACCAGGCCTGCTACTAATGCTGTTAATGGAAGAGTCAGGATCTGAGAAGAGGCTGCAGATATGTGTGGTAGCCCTATTCAGCAACAATTTTCAAATCCATCGGCATGAGGCTTCACCCTCAGATGTGTCCCTTTCTTCACTTTCTTTTTCTTTTACAGGAAGGAGGGGGACAGCAAATCTCAAGCTTGTTTATTATACTTTGAGTAGATGTCCCAGGGACTACAAGGAAGGCAGAATCACATCCTTACTCTTTATCTGAGCTATGTGTGCCTTTGAAATCAATGTTAGCACAGAAGTAGAAAGTGAGATTTTAAGTCTGAATTTCACTATCATATACAAATACTCAGGTCCACCTGACAACCCCACAGGGATTTTTGACTTTCTGCCCTGATAATACCCTGCATGCCATGACTGGAGAAAATCAGGTATTTAACAACCCCAGACAGAAAACCTAGCCCCTGAGTTTCCACTCCTTCATTTCTACTACTGCTGTTATTATTATTATATATTTACCCATCCTGTAAGCTGTTCCCTTGCCATGTTTATGATGATGTAATCACATTGTCTTCAACTGAGTTATTGATTTATACTAGCATAAGAGCAGAATCAGACCTAATAAATATCTACAAGATGAGCATAAAGACCAATTAGTGCTTGCACAGAAGCTGATTGCACTAAAATTAATTCCATCTGCAGTAAATCTAGACAGCAGACAGAAATGTCAGTAGAAAACCAAAGATACTGTATTTTGTCCTTCTCATCCTATTTATTTTAACGATATATGGGATTTTTTTTTCAATCAGGGCTACATGTTAAAGTTGTCATTAAATGTAAATGGATTAAGTCCAATTCTGCCAGACAATATATGCCATTCAAGAGTCTTACAGTACGAAAGCATCTTTCCTGGGTCTACAGATTTCTGCCCAGCAAGGCTTCTTCAATGGTTTATAAGCATTTATACATATCATCTCGCATCACAGACTTAGCTATTACAAAGAGAGAGTGGTACCTTCCACACAAAGGTCACAGGCTACTGTTATTGACATATGCCTTTAATCCTTTGGATGCTTCAAAAGATGAAGATTAGCGGCAATCCTCAGAACTCGCACCCAAGAGATAGCTATTTGTCAAAAAATTGATATTATTGATGCTTACAAAAGAAGGAGAGTATGTAATTTAGCTAATAAAAATCAGGTCTTGTTTGCCTAGACTCCAGAGTTTTGACAGCTCCTTTGCTGAATTATTTGATGCTGAATTTCATATAATAAATGCAAAGTTTTCATCAGCTATGCATCTTCTTAGGAGCAAATGGTATTATTGGGTGGATTTTCTTCCTTGGTTTTCTCCAGAGTTTTTCCTCTTAAAGTCTTTGTTTCCTTTAGAATTCATTATAAATGACATAATTATATGTCTTTTTCTGCCTTGATTGAGAGAATTTCTTACAGATGATGATTTACCACTTGGAAATTACAAATAGCATGAATAGATACAATTATTATATTGCAGAATTTCCTTTAAAATCCAGAAATGTAGTTTAGCTGAACTGTTCATAACTTGTAAGTAGGCAGGTCACATTATTTCCTCTAATCTTCCTATGTGACCCGTGATGCAAAGTGAAGTGTTTCCTCAAATTGGATTAGAAGGTTTCCTATGGAATGCTGAATAGATTTAAGATTGGGATGAGCAGAAATGGACATGAAATGCAAGTAAAAGAAACTACATAAAAGAATTATTTTTATGAGGATTCTTTCAGGCGATCACCATGTTTCAGGAAGATAGTGTTCCAACTGAGGTACAAACACTGACCAAAGCCCACTGAATCTACTGAAAATCTTCCCATTAACTTAAACTTGGGCCACAGTCTAGTCAAAGATGATCATGCGTTAACAACTCCTTCAACTTTCTTGCCCCATCTTCAATAGAGAGAAACAAAGGTAATACAGTGCTTAAAAGTGTAATCCATGGTTGTATGCAGCTAGCAGTGTTTTTATAGAGTCATGTTAACATGGGATTTATTTATGGAAATTCTTGGCTATATCTTTGTTGGTGGTTCTCTACAGCTTACAAAGACAAACCAAGAATAACTTTTTTATCTGTCACACATAAATGCCTTAGTATTTGTTGTTTTGTTTCAGTTCTTATGGAAATGCCAGAATGCAGAGGTTTTCTGCTTTAGAGACATGTTTAAAGTAAAAATGTAAACTATTTCTTTTGAAAATGGTATTGATTAATTAATGAAGCAAAAGCCCAGGAACATTTTTACACATACAATTGCACACGTCTATTAGTGTGTTAGTGCGTATGTGTACCAGCAGTAAGGGCTGCATCAGAGTCTGTTACAGAAAGTATGGCCTGAAGCCCACTGAAATCAATCTAAAAATGCAATGACTTCAATAAAGTCCTGTGTGTATGTGTTTGCAACAGATGGCTGTTCAACAGCCAGCTCTGAGTATTTGAAACAGGCTCTTCCTCTCTTCAAAAATGAAGGACGGAACATCCATTAGAGTGAGAAGAGGAGGCAAGAGGGTCAGGGGAATTAAAGATCAAAGAGCTGCAATTAAGCCATGTTAATGAGGAAAACTCTCAAAAGGTTTCCACTTTTGTAAAAAGCCTTCAGCTTATTTTATAAACAGGACTTAGTATAACATAGAGCCATCTAACCATTAAACCGAATTGTTTTCGGGCTCCAGTCTTTGCCGGAGAATGTCATAAGTTCGGATTGCTAGCAGGCAAAGCATACTCTGAGTGAAATAAAAGTCAAAGCTCATATTTACTGTAGTCAGGGCAGGGGTAAGCCAGTGCTCAGGACTTCTTAATATCCTATTTGTAATGTCTAATATAAAGTCTTATTTCTTTCAGCAGATATTCGCAGCTGAAAAAAACCCACAAAAACCCACAAAAAATCCACAGTAGGATATTTTTCTGAGGTGTTTAAAAAAGCTTTACCATTTCTATCATCTTCAAACATCAAATTAAATAATTAGAATCACAAAATCCCTTGGTTGGAAAGGACTTTTTAGATCATTGAGTCCAACCGCACCTAACCACCACAAAATCATGTTCCTAAAAGACTGGTAGATGAGGTGCTTAAATACCTCCAGGGATGGTGACTTGACCGCCTCCCTGGGAGGCCTGTGCCAGTGCCTGACAACCCTTTCAGTAAAGAAATGTTTCCTAATATCCAAACTAAACCTCCCCTGGCGTAACTTGAGGCCATTTCCTCTTGTCCTCTCACCTGTTACTTGGGAGAAGAGACACACACCTACCTCTCTACAACCTCCTTTCAGGTAGCTGTGGAGAGTGATAAGGTCTCCACTCAGCCTCCTTTTCTTCAGACTGAACAACCACAAGTCCCTCAGATGCTCCTCATAAGACTTGTTCTCAAGATAAATAAATAAACAAACAAACCCCAAACCCTACAGCTCAATTAATTCTGATCCCACAACTTGCTACTCCAGGATTTGATCCTGGAAGTAATGCATGACAACAAAATTCACTCATATAGAAGAGCTTGCAGTTTATCTAAACAAATACTGTGAAAGTCGCAGTCACTAACTCATCCCTTCTTCTGGTTATACATTCCTACTCCTTTGCTTCTTCCAGCACTGGAATTTATCTCATCATGTAGATCATCTGCCAGAATATAAACACTGTAAGAAGCAACAAATATATTTCAACATGATACAGGTGTGATTCAGATGGGTAGCAAATGCTAGATGCATCAGAGAAGCGCTCACTCTGCGAAACGTATTGCTCCATACAAAGAAATAAAAAACCCTGAGAACAAAAGTCAGATTACAATAAGAAGAATGCAACACCAAGAAGAAAGCTTCTACAATTTATCACCAAACCTAAACCAAATAATTCCAAAGAGTTTAAGAAACAGCTTTGTATTGAGCTGAACTGATTTGTCTGCTTCTTCTGGGAGTAGGTCCTCTCCCTCCATATGTCTTCCTTTATTGTCACTCACATGAATTTTCTGTGAGTCAGTACAACTTGTGAGGCCTCAGAAAACTATAACCTCGTTTAGGTGGGGGATTGCTTTTGCCAGGTTGCTGAATCAAATTATTTCAGGAATGAACACATGGGAAAACTACCAGCAGAGAGACAGAGCAGGACCACCTTTCTTTTGCTGTCATTAATTTGTAGACCTGTTCATAAGGTCTAGCGTAACTTAACCGCCTGGCAATAATAAAAAAAAAAAAAGCCCAACAAAACCAAAACAACCCAAAAAGTACTATATGTCAAGACACTAGAACAGAAGTTCAATGTAAGGAGGTGAGTTATCAACAGTATTGTCCCAGGGGCCTAACAAACTGAGTCACTATAATGGAACAGTTTCCAAGTAAAGCCAAGGATGATGTCCACATATGTGATGGCAACTGAACTGTTCCCTCCTGAGATGTCCCTAGTGCCAGGAGGGACAGACTCCAGGCAAACAAAATATACCAGAAAGTGTAAGTGGTGTTTCAAGTGGTAGAACCATTTCAACATCTGAACAGACCAGTGACAAAGATCACCTTAATAGGTAGTACCATCAGAAATGATGCACAATATTTATCAAAGGAGACAGTTAGCTAGAAAGCCAAAAAAAACAACCATCAAAAAACCAAACAAATGGAAACCAAAAAAACCCAAAAACAAGCCCTCAACCAAAAAAACCTCTCCTCTCAGGGAGGCTGGAAAATTGCATCATTCTAAATATGAAACCTCTAATTTTCCTGTACATTTTGGTTTTATTAGACTGTCCTTAATACATTGCTTATGTTTTAATTGGAAAACAAAAGTAAGATACACTGCTTTCTAAAAGAAAGAGAAAAGTAATGATCACTGTATGTGAAAGAAAATTTTTTGTCTGGCTGACCAATACTGATCACATTATTTTCTCGTGTTCTATGAATCTGCTTTCTAATCTTGTAGTCAAACTAGAAGGTATCTTTATGTTTAAACCATCAGGGGTCTGCTGGCACCTTTGACTTCCACATGTTACATCAATACTAGTGCCTGTTTGGTCCTTGGATCGAACATGAAATTAAATCAACACTTTTATCTGAAGTTTTGGCCAAGTTACTTTATCTTTCAATTTTTTTCCCCTAAACTATAAAATTATGCACTAGCAACACATCTTGTTTTTAATAAGAATATCCTGCAAAGTCCAAAGTAATTTTTCAATCATTATATTCTTAGTTGATAGAAACATGGTTTTGAAAATCCTTCCTACGAAAAGATCTTTTAAGATTCACAGTAATTTACAATAACGAACAAAATAATCTAGAATACGGAGGATAAATAAATACTCTGTTGTGAACCTGCAAAATGGAAAGAACTATGAAAGTTCAAAATGTTTCACAAAATCATTTTCATGTTTTTCAACCAGCTCTAGTTACACACTTACTATAGTGGAGCAGCTTTTAAAAAGCAGCTGTGTTTTCCGCCAAGGGTTAACAGCATTTCATTGTGGGGATAATGTGTGTAAATGATCCCTTCATTATATAGGGTCTGATCTTGTAGTCTTTGTGCATCCTGACTTCACACTGAAACTAACTATGTGTTAACAATAGTATTCTAGCCAAATTCTAATTGGATAATTGTGTCATTATGACTACCTGAATTTCCCTTGTTTCATTTGGATATAGCACTTTCTGCTGTTAAGTCTTTAATACGAGTTTTGCCATAGAAAGTTGCACAATTTTTATCTGACTTGCTAAGATTTTACACACCTTGGTACATTTCCCTGCTGAGGCAACTGCACTTTGACAGCAGAGAAACCTTCTCTGTTCCATGTTGCAGGATCTGGCAACTGTTCAACAGCAAACAAACACTGTCCAAGAGAGATCAAAAAATAAACATATCTACTCAAATGGAAACACAAGAAGCCATTCAGGTTCTGGACTATTATCACCCAACCTGGCTTTTAACTGGGATACTTGATCAACATAATTACTCTCACAGACTGCTTGCCAAAGGTTTTTCTACTACTTCACTGGTCAATGGACATTTTACATGGACAGAGAAGCATAAACACTAGTGTACAATTTTACAAAGGGAAAGTAATTGCTATAAACGTTTCATTAAAAGTTTCCAAAAATATTATTTTCCTACCTCAAGTGTAATCTTAAAAGCTTTAAGCCAAAGATAAAACATGGTCCGTCCCCATGAGGGCTTGCATACCATGATTTTGAGGATATCTTGCAATGAAAACATGAAATTATTTAAAAATAATAACTAAAAGGGTGAGGGCTTCATGAGGGAAGGCACATACAAATGCAAATTTTAAAGACCAGAATCTCCATACTTCTTGGTGAAGAGTAATTCAAGCACATGGCAAAAAAAGAAAACACCCAAATTATTGCTTGCAGAATCAATAATATAAAACATATCTCCATTACGCTCTGATTTAATTGAAACTATATTTCTTTAATCCTTGCCAGGAAAAAAGAAAGAATATGGCTACAGAATTCATGCGCCTACTTTTTATCTGCATGACCTGCTTCAAGAGCTAAGCCAAGTTTCATTAAAAATTATTGGTCTCATAACTGGTTGAGGGTTTTTTGTTTTGGTTTGTTTTGGTTGGGTTGGTGTTGGTTTGGGTTTTTTTCTTCCCTTAAAGACTCCCATATGGCACAAATATCAAGATAAAATTGTGGCAGTGAAAAGTTTTTCCCACTCTTAATTTTTAAAAAATACTATGAAGTGACTTTATGGCAAAGTCAAAAACTGTCAACAATGACAAGATCCCACTGGAAAAAAGTATCATCGGCAGTTGTGCAGGTTTTGAAATAGGGTATTTTTATCTGAAAGATGACACACAATAAGATGTTCTCATGTCTTATGCATTGTACTGAACTATACCAGCTCCGTGGAATACTATCCACTTCTCGCTGGGTGCTTTCCTAACACATATTGTGGTATTAAGGAATTCTTTTGTATTACTGTGGCATCTGCTAAAAGTGTCAGATGTGATCACAGCCCTTGCAAAACAAGTATTTTAACAACCAAAACCTTATGATAGGTTATATTTCATTGACTTGGAAACAACACTGCATTATCTGAAAAAACAGCGCAGATGTTGCTTAATAAACTGCTCAGTTTATGCATTGTATTAACCTCATGAAACATTTATGCAAATCTTGCATTAACAAAAGGTAAAAGAATCATTATAGGTTATGAAGAAAACAATGTGACAACCTTTGTTTTTACCTCCATGTTTTATGGGGGCATTTTAACTCTTAGGGGTTTCTGTTTAGGAAGACACAGGGGCATTATAGATTTTCATCTATTTTGTTTTCAGTTCTGCTATCATTCCTTCCAGCTGATTTCACATTTTATAATGCTAATAGTGGGTGTATGGTTTTGAGTTTCTCTACTGTCAGCTGGTCAGTAGGTCTGGGGGATATATTTAATGGAATCTGACAGCTGATGGAACTGATCTCATTGAAAGGGGATTTGATATGTGGGATGAATGTGGTGACCCTCAATTCGCCATATTAATGACCATTATTATTCAAACTCTTGCAGCCAATATAACTCTTTCTTGGACACACCAGAACATGTGTATAAAAGAAATGACTTATGGATGAGTTAGTCCGTATACTAGTTTGAGTGTCATTTAGATAGCATGTCAAAACAGATTAGCTCTTTTACCCTGAGATAAAATTAAAGGAAAAGCCTTTGTACTCTGTACACTTGTAAACAAAGCAGTCATAAAAAATGTCTAGTTTTACTGGACTGAGTCAGAAATCCAGCAAATACATACACCTTCAGCTGTGGGGAAAAAGCTGTGGGGTACTTTGCTCTGGGCAATATAAAATAAAACAGCAGTCATATTGTAGCTGCAACCAACAGGTCCTCCTCTGCTATATATAACCCAAAGAAGTTATGAGCACCTTTGTGTGCAAATAATTTTTAGAAAAAGATAAATGCATCAGCTTTACTTTACACAAACCAGAATTCAGGTAACTACACCAGCACTGTAGCAGAATACAACATTCTGCATTGATTTGTGACAAAATATTTACTGTTTCAGTTACTCTCTGCTTGCAGAATAGGAGAAATTTGGCCCAACCAAAGCTGTGCATGATGGGACAAATTATGCCATATTCAAAAAAGTCCTAGATTTCTGTCATCTTTTGGCAGAAAGAAAGCTGGTCACAGATGATTTAACAGATGTGTAAAGGATACAAAAGAAAAACTTAATATGTCAGCAAGAAACACAAGGAACCATTTGCTTTTAAATTACACGCTGCTGCTACTTTTTTAGGTCACAAATATAAAATCTACTATTGATCTTGAGCATTGCCTCCTATTCTGAATGTCTTTGAAAGCCAAGGGCACTCTAATGCCATGTAATCAATAACTGCTTTCACATATTTGAAGCAAATATGCAATTTGTTTACAGATTTTAAAGGCTACTAATGTACATTGCCTTTTCTTTTCTATCATGTTGGAAAGGAGGTGATGCTCTACACTATTCAGCTAGAGTGCCTGCTGCGCCAGGCAGGACATTCAAAACCTTTGCAGCCTGTTTTATGGCCCTTGTGATGCATGAATAATATAAGCACACTGTATTTCTCTCCTTTCCTGCTTTGACAAGTTCTCCAGAGGGAGAGAAAGCTTTGAAAGGAACCAGATAAAGCGAAGCCACCACCAAAATAATGCACTGAGACACTTGACCTACACATATAAGTATTGCAACATATGAGGAATGCATCAATAACCTTTAAGTTATTAAGGAAACCATCTGAGAAAGAGGATGTAATTAGATCACAGCAGTGAGGTTTACATTTGGTTTCCATATTTTTGAGGATTCAGTCAACATTAGAATATCTCAATTACTGTACGGTTTGAAAGGCTTAACCATATGATGACACTCAATTACTCATTCAACTAGCCAAAATTGTTGAAGGTACTTGAAAAGTCAGTTCTTTAATCTTTTATGAATTGCCTTTATCTAAACATTGTCACCACATGGGCAAGGGCACTATGTATCATGATCAGTTTATGTTTACTTTCTTGTTCATCCTCTATTGATGGAAATTCTAGTTAGGATTGTTTCTCAAATTTACTATCTACACTTTCAGGACAAAATGGAAATTGGAATAAAGGTAGAAACTCACAAGGAACATGAACACATAAACATAATAAAGCTAAAAGTTAATAAGAGAAAGAGCTTATCATGTATGCTAATTTTGTTGGACAATTTAGACCCTTTATACTCTAACCCACATTAAATTTTCATATACCACCTGCAAAGAATCCTCTCACTGTCCACAAGCTAAGCTAACATTATGGTTACTCTGTTCTTTATCACTACATCTTATTCTGAAAATAGCATCTCACTTCAAGATACATGCATCTGCCATCAGTTCTCTGCCGGGGGGGGGGGGGGGGGGAGACCCGCT
>KL280802.1:15000-29029 GCA_000699545.1 Podiceps cristatus | reverse complement strand
AATCCTCAAACTTGTTCATAGCCTGTTTCAAACCGATTATAAGTTCCAGCCAGTAATAATCAGTATCCTAGTGTCAGTACTTCAGCTCTGATCTTTCCATTGCTCCTATCCAAGAACTATTTTATCTGCTCATTGGTAGCCACCTATACCTGCACATACTTACAGAAGTACATCTCTACATTACATACACAAAACCAGAAATATGCATAAAACATACTGATTTCTTTCTTATAATTTTAATAGGACCAAAGCTCTCTGCACATCTACTATTATACAGAGAAACTTGTTTGGAACAAAAATCAGTGATTATCCTATTTTATTTTAAGGGAGACTAATATAAAATAAAACAGAGGCAATGGAAAGAATCATTTTTTAGCTGGTTTTGTTCTACTTCATGTAAAATGAATACAACACTGTGCAGACTTTAGGACCCTGAACGCTACATAATCCCACATACTGGCTTGCTGAACCTGAGCCACAGCTGTTCTGATAACAGACTCTTTGAAATCGCTACAACTTTGAATAAAAGGCAATATTTGCAGTAATGATGTTACATGGGTGGTAGATTAATCATTGCTACACATATTTCTCAAGAGTTTTTTTGTGTTGCTCTTAAATGACTGTGTAGGACTCTGAACACCTGAAACTGCACTACTTTGCCCATGCTGTCAGAATGGTCAGACTTCAAATGAAAAGGGTGAGTCCCAACATCTATTAGAAAGGGCAGGATTTTACATGCCTTAAACATGGTAGTATTATCAAACCGTGAGAAAAGCTGGATGCAAATCCCTAGTACCATTACATGTAAGAAGAAAAACCCTACAAGGCAAGATTGTAACTGACAGAACAGGGTTCACAGTATGTAATTTATTAACTTGGACTTGAACATAGTCTATTAAAAATGAAAATTGCTGAGTACGTATAAATCCAACTGCATGACTTGTACCAGAAATTTAGGTATCCTGAACGAGAAAAATTTGGCTAAGAGAAAAATAAATAGTCATTTAATCCAAACCACATTCTTTTAATCCAAAACTGAAAATACTAGAGATCATTTAAGTTCAGCTTGAAGTCAAATTCATTGTACTACAAATTAAATTCTCCCATAGTTCTACTTGATGATCTCAGTAGGAATTTCCATAGTTAACTAGCAAGTCATTCATCTTTCAATGACGTCCACGGGCCTATCCTAATGCTACTTAACCAAAAGAAAGGAAGATCGTGGCACCTGCCTTTTTTTAAAATTAGGTAAACATGCTTGCTCAATTTGTAGCTGGGGACTGACTGCCCTTTTATGTTAGAAGATGACAAAGCAGTTGAATTTTCTCTGTACTTCAGGAATAGCTAGGCTTAATGAGCACAGCAATGTTGCTGTTCTAATTCCCCTCTGCATCCCTTGAAGCAGGTAATTGTTCTTTCTTCAGTGTGCACTCTACAATGTTTGCAGAGACCTTTTCATAGCAACTTTGAAGTTCAAATAAATTCAGTGAAACTGGGAAGCCCAGCCAGAGACAAACAAAATTCCACCTACTTTGTGTCAAGTGCTTCCTATTCTTTGATTCTAGGCCCTCAAAGGCAGTAGGCCAAAAAAATATTAACACTAGATACACCATTTAGGCCATCTGAACATCTCTCAAAACCTCTGCTATGATTTATTGGTATTTTGTACCTTATTAGTTCATTTCTGTCCCTTAAGCAAGCATTTAAAAATACAATAAAAATAAAACCACCATTAGTTACTTCTGTCTGTCGTAGAATTGCCAAGGCAAACTATCTGGGACTGAAACAATTTATTACTATTCCTGTTGGTTCTCTGATGCACCCAAGGTGACATACAGTGATCGAAGTTATGAAGAAAAAGATATCCCTATTTAAAGCAAAGCTGCAGGGTTGCATTCAGTAGCGGCAGACACTAAGCAGGACATTGCTGAAACTGCCTGGCTAAGTCAAGATTTTTATTATGTGATAGTATTGACTGAAGAAAACAGCAAACCAGCTCTGGTGTAATCAATGAGCTTTTGCAAGGCTTTCACAAAATAAAAGACCTGCTGGATTCAAAAGTAAAATAATCAATTTTGTTACAATGAACAGGTTAAGGATTGCAAGGAACAATTCCACAACCATCCACAGTAATAATAATTTAAAGGTACTAAAAAAAAAAAAAGCCAGATTTTATTATCACATGTGAAATACTTAGGTTTTGAAGATACAAACACAGATGAGATGCAAAAAATACAAGGTCCTGACAAGTGAGCTAGCTCAGCACCAGACAAGGTTATTCTGGAAGAAAACTCAACAGAAAAATCACCATGTGAACAGCCCAAAAGAGTAAGTAGAAGTATATGGTTGAGATTATATATATTAGTTTTCATCATTTGTGGATTTTTTTTTTTTGAGCTAATATGTTTTGTTTATAAAAAGGAAAAATGAAGTAATGGGTGGGAAAAAAAACCAGTAGATACCAGAGAACAGATGATTCCAGCCACATAATAAAGATATGTATGCTTTTTTACCTGATTTACGTCATCTGATAGAGATGACTAAGTAAAGTTAAATCTTTTACCAGAATTTGAAACAGATTTCCTTCTCTTTCTTTCCATCAGGATTAGTTATAGAAATTATATCTACAAAAAATATAATTTAAAACAGTTCCTTTCTCTTAAGGTTTAGTTTGGGCATTACAAAGAACACAATTTCCTTCCTTTTCTTTGAATTATATTAATAGTTGAAAGCTTCAAGAACTCTTTGCAGCACACTATTGGTAGTGCTCTCAGGAATACCAGCTACAAATAGTTCGGCATCTTGATAGGCTTTTTCTGTTGTTAAAACATCTGGAATTATATCTCTGGTCCCAGTAAGAGACTGCACATATGTTGTGATGGAAACTTAAGGATTCATGGATCCTCAATCCAGCAGTCAACTGGACAAACTGATGAAAAAGAGGTGTGCCCAAAGTAGTATGTAAGAAAAATTCACAACTAGTTTTTACTAAATATTACCTTCAATCAAAGCAAAAATGAGGTTTATTTCAGTTAAGTGAGGCTTAGTAAGGCTGTAAAATGCATTTCACCCTATCAAAAATAACCATAACCTCTTCCCTTGACAAATAGCTTCTAAAAGGCACCAAAACACACAAAATTATAGGCTAAAACCCACTAAAAATATACTCTGTACCACACACATGCAGCATAACAGCTTGATTTCATCATAACACTTAAATGCAATATTTTCCTGCACAGTATTATATTAATATGATAAAGAGCAGCCAGCCAAAAAATAGCTGAAGAGCTGCAAAGTGATTTCAGAAATTGAAAAGCAATTTCAAATGTTTGGTAAGCATTAACTTGCTCACTGTGCCCTATCAAAACCAGCTGCTAGCTCATAATTCTAACCTTTCCCTTTCAAAAAATACAAGGCCTCGAAATCTTCTATTAATGAGAAATAAATATAGTAATTGAAAGAGTAAATATAAAAGAAACTCCCACCATCGAAACTCTCCTTGTATTACATCAGCCTGTTCTACTAAAGGAGCAATTTTAAAATGTGTTCCCATGCAGGATACTTACATATCTGTGCTGATAACCCAATAGGTTTCATGAAATTTTAAAACATTCTTCTGTACTACCAAGTGACTGATCTCACTGAATATTCACTTGCTACAGTTCTAATTAATGGACACAGAGATGCTAAAAGATACAGGTGTCTTCAGAAAATACAATGCCTGAGAATGGGTTTTACAACAGCAAACAAACTGAATGGAAGGGCACCTAAGTGAGTCGATATCAAATGTGAAAGATTGCATTGTCTCAGATCCCATGTCACCCCTCCATTAAGATGCTTCCCTATAGTTCTGCATTAGGCATCAGTGTGAAACCAGGATTCGTTTTCAAAAGCTCTTCCACATCTCAAGTCATTCCCTTAGGTTCAGACAACTGGCTCAGAGCAAAGAGCAGGCTTCTGCTCACCATTTATACAAAGAGCCTACAACACTCAAGAGTGTTAGTGCAAAACATGGACTTTGTGTACTCCTCAATCTGAGGCATCTTGAAAGTGTGGCTTTTATTTCTCTAGTAAATGCTTTTACCATTGGCGGCAATGCTAGACTAGAACAAGATACTGTTGAAGATAAATCTCTATAAAGGAAAAATTCCTGGAATACATCTCAGCATTTATTTCACATACATACATAGTGTAAACACAACCCAGATTTTGCAATTAAATGAAGAGACTTTCTTTACCAGAATAATGAAAGAGGAGAAAGGCTAAGGTAGAGACTACATTATGGAATAATTATATACTAATGTCCCAGTTTTTGAAAATGCTTCTGGATGTCTAGTCAGCATTAAGGCTCATTAAAAGCCTAAGCCCCACTGGATTTTACAAAAAAAACAGGACTCCTGGATGGCTTAAGTAATTTTGGAAAGCTCAGTCATCATTAAAAAACACATCAACTATTGTTTTAACAAAATTACAGTAGCGTCAAATATGCATACAAATAATACTTGTTCAGTGTTGTCCTTGCTAGTAAGCAAGTGTGCTCCCAAGGTTAGACTAGAGAGAGAGGAACATAACATCTTCAGAAAAAGACGTACTCTTGTCTCTCCCTTACATTATTCCACATGGGACTTCCTTGACTGTCACTATGAGAAAACTTTCTCTACTTGTTGGTTTTGGGTTTTTGTTTGTTTATTTCAACTGACAACATTCAAGAAAGCAGGTCAGTATTCTTAGCATCAGGAACATCTATACAGAGGCTGCGCACAACCAGTGCAAGCCAACTGCCAAGATGATGGAACATTTAATACAAAAGACTCTCTTTTGTTATTGGATATAGTGAAGTTGCAAAGAACTGGAAGCATCTGGAAAAAATGCAGCAAACTGAAAAGTTGTTCTGTATTTTGATACTCCCTACAGAATTCATAACAGGCACAGGTTCCAATGAATGATTATTCAGTAACAAGCATCTTTTTACTAACACCAGGAAGATGTCGCAATGCATTAAAAAAAGAACGGCTAAAGAGATGACATGCCAAACAGTGGCATACTTCACAGAAATCTCTGAAGGTAAAAAGGACAAGTAAATAATGCTCTCTTTGACCAGTGCTGAGAGGACTTTGAGCACTAAACTGTAGGGGATATTTAGCCCTTGTAAATTGCACATGAAAATAATTTTTGCATCTATATTACACAACACTCCCTTAATCTGTTTTCCTACAGCATTTTCATTTTGTTCCAAACATACTTACACCTCTTAAAAGAGGGATGGTAAAAGCACAGCTCTCCTAAGAGGCAAACTGCTTCCTAGTTGTAGTTAAATAACCAGCGTAGAACATGCAAGCACGATCAGAGGCAAACACTCCTTTCCTCCACCTTTTCCCAATAAACATTCAAGGACAGTTCTGTACAGGATGCTTTCTATCAAGCTCTGGGGGAAAAAAAAATAAAAAGGAAAAAAAAAAATAGGGTGGAGGGAGTTGGTACAAAGGACTTCATAGATTGAAATCAAGCAGAAAAAAAGCTGAGAGAAGCAAAGCCTTGTAACACCTCAGGACAGTTCTGGGAGGTGGCAAGAATCTGAGATCAGCTCTCTGCCCACACACAGAGCTATAAGCAAAGATTGGGATTGCTTTTACTCCTCCTTACTACCTCCACTTCCCCTTCTCTCAGCCAAATATGCAGTGTGACTGACTTCCATTTTACCTAGCCTCTTTCCAAAAACTGATGAAGCTCTCTACATTACAGTCATACAAACTCTAATTAAAATTCAAATAACCATAGAATCATTTAGGTTGGAAGAGACCTTTAAGATCATTGAGTCCAACTGTTAACCTATCACTGCCAAGTAAGATCAAATAAAGATCAAGAGGATCAAATTAATCATCTTGTATAACCTCCTACATAAGAAGCTGTAGCTTGGATCAAGAGTGTGCTTCTGAGGTGAATCATCCCCTTTTGCCACTTTTGAAGCAATCACAGAATAGGCTTAGAGATGAAACATGGGATAAAACCAAAGACATGCTCCAGAAAAGCACCCAATGGACACCAATCACCAGTGGATATTCAAGTAATCACACAGAGATAGGATGAAATAACCTCCTGTGACAAGTATAACGTCAGTACCAACCATTCTGTTCTGTTTCACAGACCCATTCCTCTTGGGTCACAACATTTATGCATATAGACAAAGCACAGGAATAGCACACACTGATTCTTTTTTTGCAAGTACCTTGACCAAGGTATCGGTCACCAGATATATTTTTTTTTAGCAGTTGTTCTACACATGAGCAAAGAAAGGTTTAAAGGACTAATATTTGATTTCATCGAGGTAGTATTTTAATTGCTGAAAAGTTTTGCTGAAAATTATTAAGGTATATAAATCTATATGACAAGTTAATACATTAAAATTGCGTCCCATAGGTAAGAACAAAAGGAAATTCATTATTGCATTTCATTTATCAAACATTTAATAAGAATGTCATTACTTAATCCTCCCTGCTTTATAACTATAAACAATAGCCTACTTCCTTGAGCTTCTTGTTGCCATAAGACCAAAAACAAATACATAGCTTCAAGAAAAAAATTAATTCTTTTCCATAATTGCCTATTGGAGTGTATAAAAGCTCTTGGAAGTCTACAGAGGCTAAAAACATGAGTTTTCAACAAGAATGCATGGGATGCTTCAGGTTTTGTTCTTGGGACATATTCAAATCTCTATTCTAAGTTACACAATTATACGAAAGTAGTATCTCCAAGCAGGATACCCTCAAAATCGAATAAACACAGTCAGTAAATAAAAATAGCTTCTCGGATGCATAACTGCTTCAGAGGTGACAATACAAGCATTTGGAATGGAGGAAAGGAAGGGAGAAGACATCTTAAGTTGTGGTATCTTGTTATCCAGAGTCTCCTAAAAAGAGGGGGTTTGATAGCCACAATTTATTACTTATTATGAGACAGAGAATCACAAAAGTTTAAAAAGAATCTGTACTGGGATCTCAAAAACAACTTAAAACCTTTCTGTTGTTCACTTTGTGTTGACTGAAACGATGTTTATGGTTTTTTTCTACATGAAAATAGATATTTCTGAAAAATCCTGCAAAAGAGCAAGTAGCAGTAGCAGACACTTCTAAAGGTACCTAGTTGAGATCAATCTCAAAACTACCTCTAGGCTCATTTTTTTATAAGGCAAATGACCTCTAATGGAAAATACCCTCACAGCTCTCCACTGTCAGGTAAAATGGCATCAACATGAATGCTGTGCAACTCTTTCATACAAAGAGAGAAAAATATCTCGTGTTCCACGCAATACCTTTTAACTTGCTAACTATGTGAGAGCACCCAGTCCCTCACCTGAGCCCAGGGTGACCAAGGGTAAAACCCAGGGTTTTAAGAATGCTTTTCCATGTGGAAGTCAACCTCTTGGTCACAGGGACTGCTCACACACCCAAAGTCAAGCCCATGCCAGAAAACTGCACTAAGGGTTGAAAGCCACACCAGTCAGAACCTGGCAAGATTCATTTTATATTGTCGCACTTTTAACATCAAAATGTTTTTGCAAATAACTATGGCGTTTTCTTGACAATTACAGGTTTGTTGTTTTTTGGTTTTGTTTTTTTTTGTTTGTTTGTTTGGGTTTTTTTAAATGGATAAACGTGCATCTCCTGAGACAGATGGAAGATTCAATCCATATTGAGAGCAGGGGCTGTTTGTTCCTCTGTACTAAGTAAACATCTGGCATTTCAAGCTACCATAAATTAGGAATAGAGAATACATTTTAAAACTCAGCTGTGATAGTCCTCATCCTTTAGAACTTTCATACACTGGTATTGTTAAATGAAAGGAACTCTACTTTTACACAGAAAGACATTTACATAGATTTTTTTTTTTTCAAAAAATACCTTTGGTAAAATACTAGTTCATATAGTATGAAAAAACCAACAATTTTACATACATCTAAATTTGAAATTTGTTGTTAAATTAACACGCATCAATAATTTATGCATCATTTTCTCCAAGAAACCATGAAAAAGTTACTTTCTTAAGTTAACAATATACCCACACCTCCTTTATGGCTTTCACATGACTTTTGCTTAAATATGTTTCACACTTACTGGTCTATTTTTGCAAACATATTGCAACCTCATTTTGAAACACCTCAGTTTTATTTTACAACACACAAAGAGCAGTCAGACTAGCACAGGTGAAAAAGAATAAAATCATAGATTATGAATCATAGAATCACCAAATGTTTTGGGTTGGAAGGGACCGCTAGTGGTCATCTAGTCCAACCCCCTGCAGTGAGCAGGGACACCATTACCCAGATCAGGTTGCTCAGAGCCCCATCCAACCTGGGCTTGAATGTTCCCAGGGATGGGGCCTCCACCACCTCTCTGGGCAACCTCTTCCAGTGTTTCACCACCCTCATCGTAAAGAATTTCCTCCTTATAGCCAATCTAAACCTACCCTGTTTCAGTTTAAAACCATTACCCCTTGTCCTGTCACCGCTGTCCCTACTGAAAAGATTCTCCCCCTCTTTCCTATAGGCCCCCTTTAAGTACGGAGAGGCCGCAATCAGGTCTCCCCGCAGCCTTCTCCTCTCCAGGCTGAACAAGCCCAACTCTCTCAGCCCGTCCTCACAGCAGAGGTGAGGACATAACAGAGAAAAGCATAACAGAGACTCTATATGTGTGTGTATATCTATACACACACACACACACGCACAAACTACCCTGGTACTACAGCTTTGAACTCTAGTTCTATGATTCCTCATCAAATCAGTTAAAGTAGTTTAGATGAGTTCCATTTCTCTTGATGATTGTGTATAAATCCCTGTAATCACTGATATTAAATATACACAGAAATATGAAGCAAAGCTTCAACATTATATTAAAAAGCAGACATAGATAAGAATAGTGTATAGAAATAAATAAAAATTACTCTGGCTCTGTTTTGTGAAGGGAAGCTATAAAAACCAAACACTTGGCAAAGAATCACTTTTGTTGCAGTTCTTAGCTCTGTTCCCACATATCCCAGAGTGCTTGCTATGGAACTCAGGGAAAGCTGTTCCCTGTGTCTAAATCAACTTCAGCTTCTAGCACAGGGGTTCTATTTCCAAAACCCAGATTTAGGGCTGATTTGCATGTATAGTTTTGTTGAGTATCACTTCAGTTATTTGGAGCTACCAGTCTAACACATTTTTAGAAAAGTTTTCTAACTTGGGAAAGAAAGAAGATCTCATGCTAGAACATCCACTAAAGAACTGAAGCAAAACAACTGCAAGGATTTGTGCTGTTCTTGCTGAAAATGCCAGATAAACATAGCAATATCAAGTCTCGCAATTGCTGGACTCTCCTCATTTATTTTAACCTCAGTGCGTATTAATCAGTATCCCAAAGCATTAATCAGCATTAATTAAAACAGATTTCAGATCACTTTGAGATTTGTAAGAATCAACATGCAATTGATAAAAATTTATCTTTTAACATAGTTCCTAATGTTACATTTTTAACAGTTTCTGCAACAAGAAAACTGAAGTCAAAGCTTTCTAAATACATATGTTTTACAGAGCCACACTTAAGCAAAGCCTACAAACAGAAAACAGGTCCATGGTAGCAGGTATCTGAACTCTGCATTGAGTGAACTAAAAGGTGAAAAAAATTCATTTTCATGCCTCAGTAACAGAGTTTGCATTGGTAAAAATATATTCAATTCTGAGAGCTCTATTATTCTCACTGAGGGAAAACTTGCATTTTCCCTTTTTATTTCCATGTTGGGGTTAAATCATTTTGGTTTTTCTCAGCTTAAGTCCCAAGCCTTTCTCTAGTTAAGTTCAGACCAAGTAGCATCCTGAAAAAAAACCCTTTCTTTTGTGGCCAGGCCCAAAGCATACTTTGTTATACCAATCTGCTCTCGGTGAAACTGCCTAGAAAACAGTGTTACATATAGATCCCTGCCCTCAGCTCAGGAATGGTCCAAAAGGTCACAGGAAAGGAGCACTCACTGAAACCTTAAAATCAGAATGATAATGTTCACCACAGCAGGTCATTTCTTTACCCAAGAAGTAAAGAAATTTATGTTTTCCAGATTTTAGTGAAGGAAAAGGGGAATTCTAATAAAGATTCAGGATAAAGAACATAGTGCCAAAAAATCCTATATGAAAAAGTTGGTTTACACAAGACCTTTCTTGTTAGAAATGAAAATCTGTGATATGCAACAGATGATTATTTTAGAAACCCTTCTCATCAGTTTTGTGTCCTAGATTTCTATCCATGAAATTTAGTGGCTGAGTAACTAATGTTTTGAACCTTGAAGAGTTCTTTGGCCCAAGAAATTTAAATAAGCGTGTGGAGGGAATATCCATATTGCCAGAAGCAGCAGGGGGAAGCCATTACTGTTACTTACACAATCTATTCTCACTGAGTATGTTGCCCAATATAATTTACAAAATTTCTGTTGGAAATGCATTAGCAGCTGAACAGCAAGCAGCTTCTAAGGGATAAATAGGAAAAAAAAAAAAAAAAGTTAAAAATCTAGCTTCCAAGCTTCAAATGTTATTGAACTTCAGCTGCAATCCCTGCAGTCAGCAGTCTATAACCTTTTAAAGTCCAAAGAACACTTTTTTTTTTAATGTGCAAATTTCATCTGATTTTGGTTTAAGAAACTTTTTATGGATTCAGTTCAAATAAATGGACAATTAGTGCAAATACAAAAGTATCCTTCCACACAAATTAACAACACAAAGTGCATGAACTGTTCACACAAACGTATGATGTATGCATGCATACATGTATACGTACACACATGTATGTATATGTATATATACACACAGAGGATAAAGTGCGATTTCCAGGCTGCATTTTATTTGGTAGTGAAAACGGATCCCCTGCTAGTTGCACAGTACTCTCAAGTGCTTAGTTAAACTTTTTCATTGTTTCAGAATCTTTAATAGCCATTTGTGTTCTTTACATTTTAAACCAATAAAAAGGATAGAATGCATTTTCTCAGTATAAACACAATGCTTCCCTGGTTCTTTTGTAAGTGGATCTCTCTTCTCTTTCTATTCCTATTTTAATTTTTATTGAAAATTCTTTTGGCACAAAAGGTCTGTACTCTGAGAGAATAAAAGCCTCACTCTGCCTTCTCACAGAAAACCTTCAAGAGGGTACTAGAATCAAGAAACTCTTCAAGGTAGATCTCATGAGGTTTTCTACTAATCTCACCCTCAAGGGATAATGGTGCAAAAAGTAGTTAGAGGCCGTGCTTGCCGACTCTGCTTTTCTGGGAAAACCACAGGGGCTGGATGTTTTCTCAGCCCCGACAAGTTAGTCCATTTTCTTCTTTAACCAGAAGTATCCTAGCACACAGCAACCTGCTCTAACATGGGAATATGCCCTGTGACATGCAAGGTTAATATCCTCATTATCTCTTATCCTTACAGTCTCTGTGCGGTTGGATTCCCTTGGTGTAACCTCAGAAAAAAGAGGGAATGCGCTGTTTTACAAACTTGTAAAACAGTGGACACCCATGGTTTGCCATACCAATATCCTGTCAGCTTATGATATTGCATTTCATTGCATTGTATATAAGATTCTGTATATAATAGCAGAATTAAACATTCATTACTGGTACCAGACTAATATCCTGAGAGATGTACAGATCATATAGGTCATGGTTAAGAGTTCAACCAACAATTACAGATAACAGATCAAGTTTCCCCACATCAACCTGGCTGTATGCTGCTATCTATTCAACTTGTCAGCTGGCACAGAACTGAGCAAATACAACAAGTATCCCATTAGCTGTGGTTCACACTAAGAATCTGCATTCACACTCTGTGAAACAGAAAAGCAACTCACTTAATGTAAAGCAGCTCTGAGTGTGCCTGTCCATCACCGCTGACCTGGGCCAGCAACCTGAATGCTACTTAGAATAGAAAGACCCCGCCTTTCCTCTCTAGACTGAGTTTATTACACCAGCACTATATATTGTAGCGTTCGTAATCAAAATCAAACTATCACCTATAGCGTACCCAAAATCTGAAACCTTTAATGAAATTGCTATTTTAATAGAGGGATCAATGGTTTTTTAGAGATCATGTCATTTTGTTCTTTAAAACGTTTTCACTTATGTTGCCCCTTATTTTGCATATTTCCATTTCTCCTCTTTGAAAATAGCTCCTTCATTATGTCATATGTATTTGTTTAACCTACTGGCTGGTAGCCTTACGCAACGCTGTGACTGCATCCTCTTAGTGATACAACAATCCATTTCTTTTACTGATGGGTTTAAGCAATCATACACTGGGATGCAACAAATGAACAGATTTGGATATGAGAGAAATTGTACTGTAATACAGCCTAAAAGACTTTGTCTACATCAGTTGTGAAGCATCTTTGGGTTTGATTAGTGTTAAATGTCCTGCTGTTTTTTCAAAGGACATTTTAGGCATTTACTTAGAATTCTCTGTTTGGAGAAATACTAATAGGAGAATGGCACATGCTTCTGATTTTTTTCCCTTTCAAGTTACTGATATTTCTTGGTAGCTTTTTTTATCCTATTTAAGATAAAATACTGTCAATTATGTGCAGTACGAACTGCATGTATGGGGTCAAATTCACCTTGTGTGCTGAAAGCCAGACAGCTGACAGTAATTGCGGGCTAAAAGAGAGGCAAAGTCAGCATTCCCATAGTAACAGGCATCTAACAGCCTTTCCCATGAACTTTCCAATCCTACCCCGTTCTATTCCGTAACAACATATGCACTCCGCTCTGTTCTGAAAGTTGTACTTTCTTCACACAGGAAGATGTAGGATTGTGAACAACTCTAGGGATTTGCTCCCCCCGCTTTCTGCCCCCAATCTACCTTCAGGCAACACAAAAGAAGGATCAAAACGAGTCATTTTACTAATTTTCAGGAGCATGCAGGTAGCTGCTCTACTTAAGTCACCCCATCCCCCATGCAACTTAAGTCCTGTGTGGTCCTCAATGATCACTGTGAATTTGTATAGAATAGCCTCTATTTTGAGTAGGATTCCTTTGTATGAGATTTTTACATGAGAAAGGCTGATAGATTATCTGTGTGTACATACTCTGCCAAATATTATTTAGACACCCTTTGGAAGAAATTATTTACGTAGAGAGCACACAGATCACAATACGATAGACTGTAATACAATGGTGTGCAGAAAATAAGATGGGATGTAGAAAATGTGAATTTGTTACCAGAAACAAGTGAAAACTGCTGCAGGAATAAAGCTGTCTAGCTGGATGGTATGAAGTAGGAGAAAGAAGTCCTGTCTCCTTCCGCAACAGCAAGAAAACACAGTCTTGTAGCACACCAAGTGTGTTGTCCAGGCTGCATACACACCCTAACCCTACACCTAACACTACCTTTCTGTGATGGCCACCTGATGATGACCTCCTGGGTTGAGCACATCCCTGAGGAAAACAGGCCTTGATCTTCAAATAAAAGGTCAAACACATGAAACACATTTCTCCCTAAGATCATTTTGTGAAAGCAATATCCAATACTGAATAAGCAAGATCAGTCCAGATCATGAAGTTGGTATCTGACATATAATAGGGGTTTACAATAGAAATTTATCTAGGTACCTAAATGTACGTAATGGTGGACTATTCCATATGCACTATAGTATCTACTGTCATAATGTAAAAGATGGTATAGGCAGAACTGATCAACTCTATGGGCATTTAGCTTATCAGTCACACCTTGCTAAGTAAAAAGCCAAAAATATGGTATCCTCTGGGATTTTTGAGGTCTTAACATTTACAAAAATTGATTGCTTCTTTCCCAGATTGTACTATTTCTTTTTCTGTGTGGTCTATGGTAGGCAGCTCAGCACATGTGTAGAGCCATTAGACAAGGGCAGAAATCATTGCTAAATCATTGTTAATTTCAGGCATTATACTTCCATACAAGATAACAGAAAGCATCTCAATTTAAAGGTAATAGAAAGCATCTCACTTTAGCTCCTTTCCTTCCACAGCTTTTACACAGAATTAAACAACT